>CALNHX010004684.1:0-121807 GCA_940337035.1 Agriotes lineatus | reverse complement strand
TCCTAGTCCTGAATTCAATCGTTTTCAGAATTAATTTTTTCCTGCTTTTTTCGTTTTTCGTTATTTGTTATTTATAGTTTCAAGTAGCGGCTTTTATATTTTGTTTGGAGAGATCAAACGCTTAACTTATTATTTTAACGGCGTTTGTTATCCCTTAAAATAAAGCATATTAAGGGGCTTAAATTGCTTTTTATATTCAAACAGGCATATCTCAAAAACGGTTGAATTTACAGGTATAAAGTACCATATCAAAAGAAAGCTCATTAAAAGAGCTTTTTAAAAATTTAAAATTAAAAATACAAAGATATACAGGGCGTTCAAGAAAAACATAATATTTTGGTAACGTTTTTCTTAATTCAATTATTTTCCGTTGCTTAAAGCAGCCGCCTGAAGTTCACATTTTTTTACATAAAATCGTTTATATCTTCAAAACAATTGACGATGTATCCATACAGCTTTATATAAAAATGATTAGTATTTCAATGCAAAATTTTTAGGTTAGGTACCCAAATATAGGACATTCCATTAAAATAAAAGTAAGTTTGATTTGCCACATCTTTTTGAGTCACTTTGTATATACAAAATTATTTTAGTAATGTGCACCTACAACTTTTATATACACAACATTTGTGTAACTCTCATAGTTGTAGAAATATCTTCCACCACAGCATCGTTGTCGGACCCTGTATAATACTGTTTTAGAAAAAAAAAATCCATTTTAGTATTTGAACTGAGGAAATTGTCGTAAAAATGTAATTTTAATTTTTTTTCAAAAACTATACTTCTGCATAAACTCAATAAGTTTATGGAGCCATCAAATTCATAGAATTTATTAGTTTATTTTCTGTTGCAATTAATTTCTTAATTGATCATTTTTGCTAACGTCATGAGTTGCTGCTTACTAGTTAATAAATAGAGGTAGAATTAGAATATGTGGAAGAGCAACATCTTCTGAACTTCGTCTTTTTCTTTAAACTGAAAAAATAAAGCCATTTATTAGTATTATTATTTATATTAGACATGAGTTCTCTAATTTTTAGCACGTCTGTTCGCACTGACATTTTTGAGTAATTGCTTAATAAATAATAAAACCAATTTGCGACTTTACTTCCCCATCATCCACCGGGCAACGTGGGATATTAACACCTTTTACAATAACATAATATACAACACTGTTTTAAAATATTGTTATCCCGATTATTAATATTTGAACTTTGAGAAAATGTTTGCAAAAATTTAGGTTTGCTTTTTTTTAAAAGCTATTATTTCTCACAGAAAAACTTTTCAAGAGATTTTTAGATAGTTGCATAATATATGATATCCTTCTAAATTATTTTATATTTAAGAAACAATTAAACAAAATCTAATTCTACCATGTTTTCAAAAACTATACTTTTTACAAAAAACACACGTTATTGACAATTACATAGTATGCAGCAGGGTTTTAAAAAAATTTTATTTTCATCATTCATTTGAAGAAACACAATTTGGGGTTTTTTTCAATAATATATTTCTTAAAAAAACCAAATAAAAGTTGCAATTTTATTTTTAACGAAGAATTTTACATCATAAATTTCATTTTACGACATATACACAACATCAAAACACTAAATAGTTTGGTACACGATATAAATGACATAAATTGGGAACACACAAGGATCAGTTGCCCCAACTATGCTAGTATGTACTGTAACAAAGATTGCCCCACTGAACTTTAGTGGGAGGGGAGGGGAGTCATTACGATATTATTATTCGGGACAACGACCTGTAAATCTACATAAAGATGTTAAATAGAATAAACGACATCACTTTTTAAGAAAATGGAGAAAATGCATGAATTATCATTTAAAACTGTAAATGGTGAACTCACCTTTCAAATTTGACTTCGGCAGTACTCGGGGCATGCAGTCAGCATACAGCTTTGGTGAACCTACCTTTATTCAATTTCTTCAGCTCCCTAAAATTCTAACAAAAAAACAGCACATAATACAAATTCGTATGCAACATCAAATATTAGAAATAATAACGCACGAATAATTTAAAATTAAATGTGTTGAGTGAAAAAAATGCATGTAAATAATTTGGCACACATTAAATCAAGTGGAAAGGCGTTAGTAGTCTTACTTATTTAAATATTGAATTAAAAATGTCCCAACGAAAGTCCCCCTGTTATGGTGCATTGGTGAACCAAAAACAAAACCTACATAATTCACTCAACAATGTTACAAAAATCTAAATATAGCTATGCTCAAACCGAAAGTAGTTTAAAACTGCGCATCACTTAACGGATTAAAAATACACTGTAGAATTAAAACACAATACCTGACTTGGAGAAATTGAGAGCCGTTGCATGACTGTCCAAAGATACTGCTAGCCGGGTGAGCCCCAACAACTGGGCTGATGATTCGACGGGTGCGAAAACAATGCTTCAAGGCAATGGCTATCACTTCCCAGAAGTTGGAACGACTATATTCTCCCAAAGGGTAAATAAATGACGTACAACTTGAGAAATATGACGGACGACGTTACTACCAGGAAAAGCTAGGCCGGTTGAGAATTTTGATTTAAGAAATGGAAGCTTTGCAAACTTTCAGATATGAACTCTTCGGCCGCTAATACCTTATTTCTCTCCTTAAACTGCAACAAGCCACACAGGTTACTCATATAGTAATGGGCACGATAAATGGGGCTCTGCAATTACCCGAAGTTACTGTGAAGGTAGAAAACAGCCAACATTTTGTGACGGTGTCTGCTTGAAGACGGGAGTGTAAGTGGAAAAATAGACTAAAGTACATCCAAGCGTCACATTCGCATCTTTTTCTTACATTTATCTGCTACATTTTCTCTTACTTATTACAAAGAATGTGAACCGCTGCGTCAGCTATACACCCACGTTTAAATCGATGAGTACGCCAAAAGGCTGGGAAACATGTTTTAACCTGTCCGTCAAAACCAGTCTGTATGACGCCACTGAATATCGTAAAACATGCATAGCAAAGCCTCGTTGGGCAGATCAATAAAATACTTAAAGGGACTGTAGCTGAAGAAGTAATAAAATTATGAATTTTTGTATGATAGCAAAACAAAACGTACTTTGATGGTGAAACTGTAATGTCGTAAGCTAAGCGCAACAGTTCTCGACAGACACTCGGGGATGCACCTAAACGTTGTCCAAAGGAGCCTAAACAATTCGGAAAACGCTAAATTGAGAAATGTAAAGAGCGGAGGTTTCTAAACGTAATTAAATTGTCAAACTGAACCTAAATAAAAATTATAAGGATTTTTAATAACTTTAGCAAAAATTTAATACGCCGATTTTTTCAAAAACTGGATATACTTCTAAACACGTTTTAAACAAAAGTTGTACATAATTGCATCTTGTTCTAAATTGCAATTTCGCGGAAAATGAAAGAAAACATAAGAATACCATTTTCAGTTGGCCTATATTAATCAAAAATCACTAGGATCTTCGCATTTATAACAAAAAAAGTAGATACAAAGCTTCAGGTCGGTTGATTAAATTGTGTAGGCTGTAGATATCATACAGACATGGATACATATTTTAGAAATTAATATAACACATTTAGCTCCCTAGACGATAGTATTGATATCAGTTTTGGTTACTTTTAGGTACTTGTATTTACTTGTTACTTTTCGTTGTAGTATTCGTTACTTTGTATTCGTTATCGAGTACTCGTTTACTCTACGAGCGTCACGCAAATACAGCCAGTTCAGATAGGGTACTTAATGCTTACTTCTTTCTTTCTCCGAATTGAGAATCGCCCTCAGGGTTTATACACACCGAACTATCGCAATAAATAGAAAGCAAGTTTAAACCTCAGTAACTATTTTAAAAATGTAACGAATACTTTTGCAAGTTGATATTCGAGACTACAGATTTTGTCGGGTAACGACTACTCGTGTACCGAAGAGTTACTTTTTTGACATCATTAGATGACAGGCTGCTGTCTGTAATACTTAACGGAAGAAAATGCAAAGACCGATTGGATATTTCTGAGCATTGAAGTTTGTGGTCCAGTTTTGAATTTTCACGATTTTATAATTGTTTAACTTACATTTTATTTTTATGCCGGACTGAAAAATAAGGCCTCAGATCTCAGGCCTGACGTCAGCGCAAAAAGGCCGAATTGGGGAACGAGAGTCTCTTATCTCAAGGTTCGAGGTTTACTAAATTCACTCACTGGCCAATTTAGTCTTTTTATGTCGATGCATTTCTTTTTAGCTGCTATTGGCTAGGTTCTGTTATGTCTTTAAACGGTTGACAAAGTAATAGAGAACTACAAATGTTCAATCTGAGAGAAGTTCGACGAAACGACCAATCCATCTTTCTTCTGTATAAAAAGTAGTAACAATGTCAATCCTCAAACTGACCTGGCGCAGTTTACGGGGTTCTTAAGGATGACCAAGGCTTTGGTTGTTTTTATGTTTATTTTAAACCCATGGTTTTGCATTTTCTGTTGACACAGTCTATCAAGACTTGACTTTAAATTCGGCTTTAAAAATTAAACCCCATTACACAACAGCTAAAAGGAAAAAGTGCTACTCTGATAACCTTTCTAGACTTAGAACAGGTGTTTGCCAAAGTGTGCTATAAAAGATTACTTTAATAGTTAACGAATATAAAAACTGTGTTGTGTATACTATAATATATGTTAATATCATTTATCATAAATGGACGGTTTAAAGTAAAAACAAACACCTTACAAACTCCAATAAGATCTATCAAATCAGAGGTTCCACAAGGATCAATATTCGAACCGTTTCTATTTATATACGTACTTGATTTATTTTGGTTGAATTGATTCGTCGGCTAAATCTCTCAGCAATAAAATATTAATTACTACGTGGATGCAATTGCCTGCTGGACTAACTCAATGGAGACGGAGTGAAGCTCTTTAAGTACTCAGATTAATTAAAAATTCAAAAACGTCACCATCGAATCTTTTAACTAACGACAGGAACCATAGAGATTTCTTAAACTTCAAAGTAGCACAATATCCTAAAAGAAAACAGACTAATCCAAGTAGCAGTAACGAAGAACAAGACAAAATACTTACATCACAGTATATAATCACATAATAAAATAGTATACAAGCCAGTACAAAGTACAGGTGATTATCAAATATAGGTCAAAGTTAAGGTGATCAAAAATAAGGTAACGTAAGGTGCACCTCAAAACACATAAACCCGTTACTAAATACAACAGTTTCAAATATATACAAGTAAAGTATATTAAATACTAACACAACAATTTAAAAAGATGTAGTTTCCGAGGATGAAAAACGTTAAGTGAATTATTTTACTTAGTTCGTGAAGCGAACGGTAAATGACAACGATAGTCCAAAATAAAGCCTACGGCATTCTGAAGAAATTCAAGCAGGTACTGTAGCAAAACGAATGAGTTACTGAAAACTCCGGATCGCTGTCCACGGAATTAATTGGTTTTAATGCAAGGAAAAACAAAACTTTGTTGAGCCCTCTTCTGCCCACTCGAATGGTCACGTACCTGGCACAGATCGTCTGAGGTAAAACCCCAAATAGCACATAGAAGCCTTTAGAGTGGCAGATGTCCAAAGTGGGTCAACTGAGCGCTTCTAAGGATCTGCCGAGAATTGGTGTGAAGCTGCTTCCTCTATAAACTTCCAAAGCTGTGATGTTTCGCTGCATTCAGCAAGGACGAAATCCATCCAACAGAAACCTCATGCCCGCACAAAATTTACACAATTCAGAAGACGTTTGCTGTTAGCCTTCATAGCACAAAATAAAAAGACGCGGAAACGAAGTCAAACCATTATCGCTTCATGTACCGGTAAAAACAAAATGCAAGTGGGCGGGGCGCGCCAGAAATTAAAATTATGCACCACGGGCCATAAAATAACATAAACTGCGCACACAGAGGCCTTTAAAGTTATAGAGACGCACTCTGATCGTAACAGCATGTACGTTGATGACACTCTAATATTCAGTCAGCGCAATTGCTTAGTAGCTAGAAATCGTGTGCAGTCGTCATTAAATGCGTCATATGGCTGAGCCAATAGCAAATTCATCAGAATTTAAATAACTGCAAGTTAAAAAGTTATACATTTCAGACACCGTTTCTTTCAAGTTCTATTGTTATGGACGCCGTACTAGATTTTTATCGTATCGAATATCTGATTAATTTTTGTAAGATTTTTAATAAATTGTGTACTTCTATTTTGTGTCTCTCTATACTAACATAGTCTAGCGTCTTCTTAATGTCGTCATGCCATTTTATCATGGGTCTACATCTGTTTTCATATCTTCCCAAGGAACCAATTTATGATTTTGTTGCACGACTCACTTATATTGGTTATTTTGGTGTTCTCTCAGACCCAGTCGTTGATTTTATGATCTCCGAAACTGATGTTTAACATTCGTTTTTTTAGAGCTCTTTGTGGTTAACTATGTTCTTAGTGAACGAGCATTCTTGCTTCCGCACCATATATTACAACAAAAAGGTTACATTCACTGTATATATTTGCTTTCAGGTGTATAATTATTATAGGTAATTTCATTTCCATATCTTTGACTTTGCTTTAGACCTCCCGCTGAAGTCTTAGTTTTCTTTTAATTTCACCTATCTCACTTACCCTTGATATGTATAGAATGCTACTTGTTTGATGTGTTTATCTCTATTGTAATTTCATGATTTGTTTTTTCGTTTTGTGATGATGACTGAACGTTACTTGAAAATGAAAATTGTACAGTAAATCTAAGAATTCGATTAAGATACGAGGACGGTCCCATATTGAATTAGTTTGACTACTTCGCCAACATAAAATTATTGAAATTATAACGGTACCTGCCTTACAGTCAAGAATTAAATATCACAGTGTGATTTGATGAAAGAGGGACTATCAACTATGGAAATCTGGGTCAAAGGTATCCGTGTTCAACGGGATCCCTTTGCATATGTTCGGCATAAACAACCCTAAAAAAGTAAAGCTCTCGTCTTCATTAAAAAAAAATGGCTACAGATTTCTGAGATTCTAATGGAATTTTCATGATGGATAACAAGGAAAGAAATACCACTGTAAACGTCAGGTATTATGACTCGGTGGTGCGTAGCTTGAGTGAAAAGTTAAAGAGAAGTGAGGAACTCCAGTAAAGAATCCTTATGTTGTATGACAATGCACCGATGCACATTGGCATTTTTACTTAGTCCGATCTAGCCTACATTCCAAATATAGCTTTCAGCAATTCTTTTCTCTGGGGGTAATATAAATTGGTAGATTTTCTTTTCGTATGGTTCGCCTTTGGTAGTTGGAATCGCCGGGAAACCATCGGACGCTTCGCGGTCAGTTCGGACTCACGCCGTCGGATTTAAAGTTAAATTTATGCAGAAGTTGTGATAATAATGGCCTAAGAAATCGGCTGCTGCTGGAATTTAAACCGAGTTTCTAGTAAGATCGGAAGCCTACCGGTACTAGAAAGTCGGGGCAGATCAGAAAAGCGGGAACCAGGCACCGGAGGGGACCTAGTGATCAGTATGGGGTTCAGGTCTCCAGACTCAAGTGATTTGAAATGACTGCTGATTCTCCTTTTATACTCTTCGAGCAGCTCGTTATTGAGATATTTCTAGCGGGGTTGGTGACGGATCTGTTTGGCGTATTGGTTTACGCGACGTCCACGCATAGCGGCTAAGATCGCCTTATTGCATATCTGAACGCTATGGAGATACACGCAAAGATTGTAACGGAAATTAGCGCCGTCCAAATTTCTAGCACACTATTGGTGCCTTAAGTAAATTTGAGGTGAGGGCTAACGTTACAAGGGGAACGTAGTATTAATAAACTGGAGCAAAACACATAAGGCGCTACTGCAATTCGAACAGGGATATGTCTCAAAACACCATCCGTATTTAAAATTTGCAGTAAATAACGCATGCAATATAAACAGCTTTAATTTAGCTTGTGTAGTAATTCAATCGACGCGACGGCAAGATGCGAAAATCAACGAAAGTGGCGTTCATCTGGCTGAGCAAAAATTGTGGCCGGCGGCCAAGCCCGATGACAGCTAGAAGCTGGGCTCGAAAATGTAACGTGCGCTTGAGAAACCAAAACAGACAGCTTTAAGCTTGTCGTTCTACAAGCGATATAACGGGAGACCTTCTAGAACTATGCAAGTTTTTTTCTAAGGCTGCGACTTAAATTTCAAAACTGATAATTCAAACAAAGGTTGTAATTGTTTCTTTAAAAAATGTCCGGTTCAGCTTTCCCCAACAATTTACGGAACGATAAACATCACCTACTCACAGCCTCTCAGCTTGAAGTCAATATTGCCGAACTAAAGATCGACCCCTCACGCTAGCTTAGAGTGAAATAAGTTTCAGTATCCTCATTCCTTTGCTGCGTGCATTAGGAAACCAGTGGCGGCGTGAATTTTGAAAGTAACCTAATAATTAGTTGTTATTTCAAGAAGTTTCAACTTATTTCATATATTCCTTCCATCTTTCCCGTTTAGTTACCATAGTTCTTATTAACCTCGTCGAAGGCAATTTTTAAAAGGTAGTTTATTATTCTTTGCAGTTGTATTAAAATCGTGAATTATTTCCCCAATTTAAATAACAACTTGCAGTAAAATGTATCTCGTAAATGTATTATCTACCAATGATACCATATAAGAACTCATTAGAAACATTTAAGGCGAAACGTTGTAGTCGTCAAGTAAGCTTATTGCTGCAATTAAATATGACCCAGCCAACTGTCTGCTTTATCATTGTTTGGCAAATAGTTTCTGAAGATTTTATGAGTTTATGGGGCTATAATAATATATGTTTCTTATGTTTATTAAATGAAATCTTTATATGGAAATATTTTTAGAATACAGCTTACAATATGGAGTCGGTCTGGGAAAGTTATACCAATTGGACATTGGGACTTCTAGTTGGGCTTATATGTGTGAGGAGTTACAAGGAGTATAAGGTATGTTCTGAAATTATTTACTAACGAACAAGCTCAAGTAATTATTCCAATATTTCAGAAAATTGTAATAGCCAAAACCATCCGCTATAAGTTTACAGTGATGCAAATAGTGGTTTTTCCATTTACACCACTTTTTCTCATAATTATACCGTTGCTAATACTATACCACCAGTTAGTAAGTATAATTCTGTCATTAAAGCACGGAAGAAAATTCGGTGGATTACTTAAAGGCGAAGATCTATTGTTTGCTACATCCGAGGGAGCTATATATCACATTGCGTTTTTAGTAGAGTATGATGCAAGTAACTCAGAATCTTTTTACGAGTTTGCAAAAAAGTCACTGCGTAAGACTTTACTAACTAGATTTACAAAGTGTCCCAAAATCTTTGGAATTGTTGAAAAGTTCTGGGGATATTTGTATTTGCTGAAAGATGAAATGACTTTTGAAGATTGTTTTAAAACGCTACCAATTGCACCGTCCCCTACAGGGAATATAAGTTTAGAGGACTTAACAAAATTATTGAATAACTACAGCGATTATCCTATGCCAGTAGGCAACAAAGCCTTATGGGAGGTACTGATTGGCACACAACCCATCAACCATGAAAAGGCAGTCCAAGATAGCCCCAGGAAATCTTACCCGGTGGTTCTCAAAGTGCACCACGCTTTGGGGGATGCAATGCACGTCTATAGAAGCATCATTGCAATGTTTGCTGATAACGAGGAAGGCGAAAATGTAGCCAATCTAAGGTTGCAGGATAACCCAACATGTTATAAGAGCATCATCGTATGGACAAACAAGGTTTGGCAATACATAATGCAACTTTGTTATCTATTACTGCTTCCTGCAGTGGCTATTTCAAATTCCATGCTAATGAAAACAGAGCCGAATTCGTTACATGGACCTCGATTGACAAATAAGAAGATTATGTGTGCTTTTCTTGACGAATCACAACAGTGCATACAAGCAATTAAGAGAATTAAACGAACATTTCCAGGATCTTCATTTGAAGATATCTTCTCAGCTGCATTAAGTGCTAGCTTGAGTGACTACTATAAAAAGGTATGTAAATTTTGTGTGAAACTAACGTAGGACTTAATTGACGGTTTTTATTCCTTCCATATTGATCTTATACACCCCTTTTTTGCTGCTGTTATATTTACACACTTTTCGCGCCGCTTAATTGTTTTCTCCATTTACCCAATCATTTCTGGTTTGACCTGTATATTTAATTCAAGTTCGCATTTCGAATTGTTAATTTCCCAGTTTCGTCCATTTGTACATCTGCCTGAATCCCCGCTCACTATCGGCCGAGTGCAGCGCTTTTGTTATGTTCTCTTTCCCAATTTGACCTAACCGCATTCTTCTTTTGGCAACTCGGGCTAGCGGCTCACTGAACGAGCAATCGTGTGCCTAATTAAGCATTATATTTTGAGAGCTGAGAATAAATCAGGTATGATGAACTTTCAAGTTTTATAATTCCCATATTAATTAGTCGCTTTTAGCTCTCTTATAGTATCTTTTGGAATAGGACTTTTTGTCTCGATAATTACCCTACGAGGGAATACCTCGCCACGAGTCTTCTGCGCTCTTGCGGTAAGCGAACAGAACTCAGTTGTTTTTTACATTCCAATTCCGGCAGCTTAATAGAAGGAACCACGTGTAGCAAGCCGCCGTTATCAGAATTCCTGTGTATGGCCGCTCACAACCTGCATCGCCTTTTAATTACCCGCCAAGAGCCAGAGGTTAGTGTGTGGAATTTTATTTATCCGCGACGGCAATATATGAAGAGTTGCGTGTGTTATTAATATATCAACCTTTCATAAAATTTAATTACTGTTACAACATTACATGTTCTAATCTATTGTATAAGGCGCACTTACGCTTGGATTATCGATGACCGGGATTTAAGGTTTTTTTACTGACAGCGATGTGCACATCTCTCGATTAATCCGACGAATTCAATGTTTTAACCCACAAAGGGGTTTATTAAGATCATGCGTGTGGAAACCTTCCGTAAAACTTTGCGATATTGTTGTCTATTCTAATTTGAGAAACCATTTAATTATACCGTTTTGGGATTCAAATAACATTTTATAATCAATAAATGCTAGTCAACCGTTGTTGATTTATTTCTTTTGGAATCGCTTTGATTCCTGGCGCCCTACTGTGTTGTAGCTGTTTGCAGGTTGCACCGCTGATTTTCGTATCCACGAACTAAAAAGCGCCGAAAAGAGCTAGTTCGGCCCGCACGGTAAATGTGGTTAGCTCATAAAGAATCAGTCAATCTGCGTTTTGGCGGTTACAGATTTATTACCGTAGCCCAGACGCAGGTTGGCTCTTTTTCTGTGACAACATGATCTTTTATTCGTGATGATATTATAATTTTTTGTTATTGAAAGGTTTACTGGTTTTTCTACACCGTCCTTGGTCCTTTAATTCTATTCTAGTCGCTTAAAACCTTTTTTTATTCTAAACACCTCCTATTCTCCATTTCTTCCTTCTTTTTTTCAGTCGGTGAATATACTTGAATTATGGTTGTGCTATAAATTTCTTTGTTATTTTAAATTTGCCAATCCCTTCGCTTATTCTTTGGATCGACCAAATATAGTTTCTTATATTTTTAGTATTATTAACCCTGTGCCCATGCCTCTCTATTTCGTACTCCACTATAATGTAATAGTCTTTATACTTGAGTTTTTCTTTATCTGTCCGTCTTAACTTCGTGTAAAGCGAAATCTAATATTTTAGATATCTATTTTTTTACGCTTGGCAGTTCATTTACCACATGTAACAAAATAAGGGATGTTCACGTGTTACAACAGTGGGAAATAGGGGCGCCCTTAATGTGAAAGCGCAGATTATTTGGTACAAGAATGAATTCGCTATAGATGTAGAAGATTTTTATTACACTATGTTAGGCGCCACTGAGTTATTTACTTTAACATGAGGATGTGTGTGACGCCTTCAACTCAGAAGAAGTTTCTCCAAGGTGTCATGAAAATTTCGATTATTTACTGAAAAAAATTACCTTAGCTTCATTTGCTTAGTTCTTAAACCGCCTCTAACCGAGACGAAATATTTGCTTTAAAACTAAAGTAAACGGGATGTAACTTGATACGTTACATTCAACACACAGAAACTCAAATACATATTTTCAGCTGGTAGCCTCGGGCTGGTGTGGAGGTGATATCATGTTGGTACATTCTACAGGAAAGTAGTTCTGTTAGACTACTCGCAACCCAGCCGTCGTGTCCACATGGCGTTTAGTTTTTCCAAAAGGAAACAACGTAAAGCTTGTGTTCGTTAGGATAACCTCAGTGAAAAGATAGCTTGGGCAGGTTTACTAGAAAATCCATGAAGTACCGCAACAGACTTGTTTTTCAAGTAGTTTGACCACCAGTTGGAATTTATGCAGCGCTGAGGGGAAACAAAAGCATATAATTCGAGGTGATGCGTGATTTTGCTTTACCATCAATTCATGGTGTCTGACGGTAATTCAAATAGTAAAAGCAAAACTCCAAGGGTTTAAGCATTATAAGAGTTTTAATTATTTGGAACAACCGTAATGTTACTTTTTCCTGCTACGGCATCAACACATTGAAAACACATAAACTGCATCGGCTACAAACGGTAAGTGCAGATCGCTTGATGTTTCTCAATCTTCCAAAAAGAAATAACTAACTTGGGCTAACGCTAATGGGAGCAAGCTGAGTACAAAATTTTATTTCTATTAGCAGCCTCCCTGACAAGTACCAGATTGAAGAGCTGTTTCCCTGTGCGTTGAAAGCAACAAAGGCTGAACGAAGCAATAAATATGTATCCCTGATTTTTTCTTAGGTTTGAAATATAATGCGACACTTAAATTTTCAAATTATCCTAATAATTTCTATACTGTTTTTGTTTTTCCTTTACTACTTGTGTTATCATTTGGTACTTTTATATATAGGTATTTTTGTTTTAATGTTAAAAGCCTTTACAGATATTTTTCTGAATATGGATGTATATTCGATGCTTCTATGCTCTGGTGTGGTCGTACTAATTGCTATATTTATTTATTTAAGTTTTTTTTTTCTGATTTGTCTAACTGAATTTACTTCCACTATTTTTCTTTATATTTCTGGTCTCCTATGTGGTTTGGAGCTAGTAAGCTTTATACTACTTACTTTTTTATTACTGTTCATTTCGATTCACGTTGATGCATCATGTTCTACATTTACACTTTGGTTATCCACTTCCCTATTTTGATTTCTTATGCCCTGCTTGATTTTGTATTTTCGGCGATCTTGCATCGATTGTTTCGTTGGTTTGCTTGCTTCTTCTTCTGCAGCTTTTGGAGCATTTTTGCTATGTATATTTCGTTTATTTACTATTAATATCACTGTATGCTTTACTAACGTGTTCTTTTAGTAACTTTTCCTCAATTTTTGTTCCTGTTTTTGAAATGTATGAGATGGTTTTAATATCTATTTTTTTATTTTTATTTGTTAGTACTGATAAACTTGTTGGTCTTGTACTTTCTTGGCATCCTACCATTCATATACAACTGTACACTTTAAACTCTTATCCTTAAATTAACATTAATCTTAGTACAAGTTTTGTAACAGTACTACGGTTCAGCCCCTTAGTTGGGCACCATGTTGTAGCAGTACGTGAGATTTATACCCCAACTGGTACTTTAAATGTAAAGAGGTGTCGTACGACTTAATATATGAATAATTATTTGCCCTTTGTATTTACCTTGTTAGTTCAGTGTAATACATGATACTCTAAAATGCAACAGCCGTTGCAAAGTGTCAATATTTGCCAAAAAAATACAAATCTGGCCTCCCTTTGTTGGAGCGTTTAAACTGACTTAAAAATGCACAAATAAAGCCACTTTGTTTACAAATAAAAATATTTAACAATTTTAAAAAATCAAAGAAAAAACTAACTGTGTCTACTCGCATGTACGTCCAAATCCATAAATAAGATATCAACAAAACGTATCAAAATAACGTTGAAATAATATTGTCTAAGCAAGCTGCTTTACACCTAAGCAAATTCTTGCAGCGGTAACTGCAAATAATACTTCCTGTGGATATCAGATTACCTGCTCAAACTTGAAGTCACCCTATATTGCGTCATCCAAACCTTAAATGACGTGTTGCATGAAAAATTACCACAGGAACTGCTAAATTGGCGGCTGGTGTACTCCTCGAATGCGCCTTCGAATCTGGAAAAATTGGTGTACTTAGATGTAAATTACATCAATTGTGTGCACTGGATTCATAGACACTGCTTTGCTGCACTTTTTACTTATATGCAGCAATTATTTGCTGCAGACTTTTTGCCGCTTTATTTAACTTGCTTGGCACAATGAGTAGCATGGACGTTCATCTTCAACTTTGGGGATATTCGACTGTCGCATTTAATTACTCAGCACCCTGCGGTTGTACGTTACCCAATTAAACACCAAAATTCAACCGGTGTAAGCACAGGGACGACTCTACAAACTTTTTAAATTCTAGAGTACGTTGCTTTAATCTAATACACAAGAAAATACGCATAAAAACACAAGTTAGCTTATATCTATAAATGTGAAAACAAACATTACAGGTGAGAGATGCAGCCCCGTTTCGGGTTTATTACTTTTTTGTTTCTTCTGTATGTTGCGTTATTTGCATCTGTAATTCCACATTGGAATTAATGCTATGAAATATTATTTTTTAAGGATTTCAGTTGTTGTTTGGTTGCTTTCGTAGTTTCGTCATAAATATTTTTGTTTTTAATCAATTGATTTTAAGAGGATGTCTCCGAGCTGATTATAAATGATATTTCGGCGGTCTGAAATTAACGGATTATACTAAAAGCAACGTAGATCCCATGTTGATTTTTTGCAATAATTTGGAAAAAATGTTAAATGTTGGATAATCAACGTTTATTGTTGGTTAACATGGCAATTTTCATAAATTTTTCATTGAACTTCTAGTAAAAAAAATAAAAAAATGTAGCTATAAAGAAGCATGCGATGGGCTATTACAACAACGAAGGTATTTCTTTTTAAATAATTATACAATAAATAACAATATAATCAGCTAAGAGCCACAACGTTGCATTGCTGGATTGTAGGCATATTAGCTGGTAGTCAATGCTGACTCCAACGGGCGGTGAAAGAACTTCTTGCGCCAAATATTTCGGTGTTGCCGTAGTTTTTGGGGTTGCAAAGCCTGCATCTGTGTATACCGGGTAACAATGAGACTAGGGCCATGCTTATATCTTCTTTATGTATGAATCTATTTGTATAAAATTTTACACCAAGATACTAGACATACTTTCTGATTGGCCGATAGATATAGTCAAAATCGCTGACTTCCGGTTTTACCGGAAATGATACTAACTTTTATTTTTTAAATAGAACACCCTGTATATTTTATGTTTTTCTGAATCTACGAGTCAAATTACATATAATAGTTTTGCCAAATTTTAATTTTTTTAAACAACAAAATATTTATTTCAATTTTTATTTTTTACTATAGAAGACCTTAACTTGGAAAAATCTATTCTAATTGACTCTAGCAACTCGTAATAATAGCTATTTTATCAATAAAGTCAATAACAAACCTTTAATAAAAGAATATAATTTGCTAAACTCGTTTTTTAAGAAAAAGTCACTTTTTTTAAATGGCACCTACTAAGGGCCATCTTGCCATTAGATAGAAAAGGTAATTACCAATCTAGCGATATGCATCATGCACTACTTTATCTTTATCAGAAACTGAAAATTAATTAATTATTTATTTTTTTAGATTTATTTATGTAATAACTAATAACACCTAAGCAAAGTTGGCAACACTGTTGTAAGTAATTTGAGTCTTAGATTCCGAAAAACATAAAACATATAGAGTGATCTATTTAAATAACCAAAGTCAGTGTCACTTCCGGTTTTACCGGAAGTGACACTAACTTTTAAATAGATTAAAAAAATTATTAATTAATTAATTTTCAGTTTTAGATAAAGATAAAGTAGTGTATGATGCATATCGTTAGATTGGTAATTACATTTTCTATCTAATGGCAAGATGGCCCTTAATAGGTGCCATTTAAAAAAGTGACTTTTTCTTAAAAAACGAGTTTAGCCAACTATATTCTTTTATTAAAGGTTTGTTATTGACCTTATTGGTAAAATAGCTATTATTAAGAGTTGCTAGAGTTAATTAGAATAAATTTTTCCAAGTCAAGGCCTTCTATGGTAAAAAATAAAAATTAAAAAAATAATTTTTTTGTTTTAAAAAAATTGAAAAATGGCAAAACTATTATATGTAGTTTGACTCGTAGATTTATAAAAACATAAAATATACAAGGTGTTTTATTTAAAAAATCAAAGTAAAACCGGAAGTCAGCCATTTTGGTTATATCTATCCGCCAATCAAAAATTATGTCTAATATCTTGGTATAAAATTTTATCCAGATCTATTCATAAATAAAGAAGATATAAGCATGGCCCTAGTATCATTGTCACCCGGTATATACTGTAATTCCGAAACTATCAGCAATAATGGAGTATGATTATAAAAAACGCTTAAAGACAAGTTTGCGATTTAGTGTTAGAAGACACAATTAAAAAAAAATCAAGAATTGGAAAAGGTATGATATTACGTTTTTGTTAGCATTATAAATTAGACTAGTAATAAGTTTAAGTGTTTATGCGTATACAATAAAATGCATTGTTACTCCTTATTAAACAATACTCATAACGATACAATATAAGAAAAATACAAACCCCTCAGTGCTAACAAGGCTGCGAAAATACAAACAAATCTCTGTCACGGAAAGCGAAATACACTCGTGACAGCTCAAGTCGCAGATGGGAGTAGGTTCCGAAGAACAATAAGATTACCTGTATAGTTAATCACATTAGGGCGCCACGCCGTTGTCCAGCTTCAGATTCTAAGTCCCTTGTTGAAACTCGTAACGGCGAACCTATATAAGCTCAGAGAAACAACATACTTCGCAGCAATAAAACAGCAGAAAACATTACTTCACATATAATTCGGGGAAGTGTTTAATAACTAAATTTAATGCACATACAATTATAACCCGATTTTAAATATCAAGGCAATGGTACTTTATTTCTGACTTAAATAACGAATGTGAAATGTAATTAAGAAGCATAAGTAATAACGTATGCAAATCTTAATATCATACCTACTCGGAAAGTGCCTTCGCAGCACACGGCTATGAACTGCATGAGTAGTCGAGTTAGTTATTCCATTAAACGTTTACAACACTGGGGGCGAACCACATTAAACAGATCTGGTTAAAATGGTGCATACCAGTAGCTAAAACAGGTTCGTCATTCACTAGTACGTGTGGTAGCTTATACCCCATCCAAGTTCACAATATGTACCTTAAAACTAAATGCTCAGCTGCGTTATTAATAGCCTTAAATGTTGCAAAACATGAATACTTCCTTAAATAAAATGTTAAAAATTGTATAATTTGAATACTACAATTAGCCAAATTTTAAAGATTGTATAACATGAATATTACAATGAATCAAATTTTAAATATTGCGTCAAATCTAACCCACTTAAATTACGGCCATAAACTGCGCACGCTATACTTACGTGCGAGCTTGAATGTGTCCAATCGGACATCTGACAACCTTGCGCAAAATTGGAAGGTACACAGGGCGAATAACAAATATAACAGACAGAGATATTCGACTGTAAGGTCCTCCCTCAAACCGACTTCTTGCTACCTCGTAAGAATCCGCGACTCCCCTGAGAAACTTTGACTACCTTGCATACATAGTCTTAATTTTTTTCAACTTGTCTTATGTTTTAGCAATCCGAACCGATACCTGAGTACCTAGTAACTGAAATTCCATCTTGCCCCAAAGCAGCTGCAATTGTACAAAGTTTAAACAAGAACAAGGAACAGATAATCAGTTGTGAGAATAACATATCTTGGTATTTCCGAAAACTTCCCACCGGCATTGCTCGTGGAGGAAACAGACAAAGCGTCGTTAATGCTTTAGAGTTTCTCAAACGAGAAAGACTCCTTTTGCAGAAATCTGCTGAGCGGGAGGTAAATATTGAGCTTTCAAGCTGTAGTTTAGTGGGAATAACAGCAGTGATTCCTACAGGTATACTACGCACTATCGCAGACACTAATTAAAACCCTTCCCTGTTCAGTAATTGAGATGATGGTTAAAGAAACGCAATACACTGCAGTAGAAATTACGAATTTAATTGGTCCACCAAACTTTACCGTATGTGGTAAATATCCAGTCAGAGATATCATTGCGTTAGCTGCTAATAGAAAATATGCGGGTAAGTTAGCAATTCTTACTTTTTTTAACTATGGAAATGGCTGTATGAAACGTCAGCAAACATTATATAGGCTTTACTATAACTGACTTTATTTTTCATTATGTCTTATTTCTTATCGTTTTGTGACGGTACATAAAGTGTGACGTTTCACCCCCTTACTAAGGGCGTCAAAGATTAATACCTCGGGTTAAGCTCAAATCGGAGAAATACGTTTACCCAAATATATATGCGATTAGGAAAAACACCAGATAATTACCAAAATAATATATAATGTTGTTAACTGGTTACAAAATAATAATTAATTCAAAGGAAATCTGAATTGTACATTATTTAAAATTAACATATTCTTCTGGAACTGTGTTTCTGGTTTCTCGAGTGAAACTTCAAATCCAATGCACTGGGGAGTACTACAGGCCACTTTGGTTAGTCGTCAGGCACGATCGGCGACTCTTCGGAGGTCGGGCTAAGTAGGTATTCAAGCTCCTAGGTCGGATGCTCTTCCGCGCTTGACCTTCTGCTCAGCCGTTGTTCTGATTAATTGTGCTGCAATTATCCGTTGAATGTAACAACTTTAAGGGTTGCCTGGGGTAGAGACCTGCGCGGGTCCAATATATAAGACCCGCACCCGACCCGCGAACCGCAATTTCTGAAATTTTTATACCCGCACCCGACCCGCGACCCGCAAGTATTTCACTTTTAAGCGGCACTTGACCCTAAATTCGAATATTTGACCAGCAACTTGCTTCATATAGAATGTATACGCAATAAAAAAAAGTTATTTTCACACTGCGGCGGTCCAATTATTATTAAGTATATTTTTTTATACACAAACAAAATTTATGTTGAAGAAATGAAGTTATACCCGACCCGCGACCCGCAGTTTCAAATCCGCATTCAACCCGCTACCCGCAATATTGATATAAATCCTACCCGCAACCCGACCCGCAATGCGGGTAACCCACGGGTACCCGCGGGTACCCGACCCGATGCAGGACTCTAGCCTGGGGTTGTTGTTCCTGCCTAAATACTTGTGCGAGGGTTGCTGGTGCCTTAGGGTGGCTAGGTGTCCATCTAGGAGCGATCGCGGTGTCAAATCCTGCAGATGGAATTTGTTCACTTTTAGCTGGGAAGCTTTGATTTGACAGCTCGCCGGAGGTGAATTCGTGAAAGGCGAGCTTGATCTTCGGACACCATAAAGACAATTTTAAACGTCTAAAACGGACCCTCCATATGAGTTTATGAGGGGCGGCTACAGGTTCAATTATCAGTAAAATGAGGTTATGTGATTTATTTAACCCCTCGGAGCACCGGGATTTGCGCTTATTAATTAGGCAGTCGTAAATGACTTTTAAACGGTTATCTCTGCAAGGCAGTGCAGCAAATCAAGCCAGTGTTGAAGCCTCAGGGATTCGATTTCCCAAGAAAGTACAACAATCAATGTAAAATCGGATTCTAGCGGCTTTGCTTTTACGGGTGTGATACGGAAAGTTTCAACTTCTTGGGCTTACAGTACAGCACGTCATTTTCCTTGAAGCCTGGACTGACAAGGGTTGGAGGCCTACTCCGTTAGACAGGACAGCATGTCAGACCAGAGGACTCAGGTAGGAAAGGAGTGGAATATCTGAGAGAATAACTCAGCTGAGAGGATAATTCCTAGCTTCCACTGGAGAACGAAACGACGCCGTCGGTCATACATCGCGACCTCGTGCATAACGGGTGTCCTCGCGTTATCGTAAGCCGCGCGCTGGTTAAATGTAACGCTTGATTAGGCGATGTATCCAATTTAAATACATTTAATGTATCAATAAAATTTGCTGCAGGAGCTAGCGTTAGAAATGGAATATCGCCATTTTCATCGAGTTTTATCTTACACTTCAAGTTAGAAAATCTAGGGTAGATCCAGTTGTTCAGGGATATATTGTCAATTTCGATGTTTTTGTTTTCTTTACCGAGTGTAATTCTTTGTCCCAAATGTACATGGTCTGCGGCATTTCCCATTGCTATTTTTATCTTGCCTTTGTCATGTTCATTTTCAGGGCTATAGTTATTGGCCCTATGTTTAACTCCATAAGCATGTCTTTCAGATTATTTTATTATGTACACTTACAACTGCGTCATGTTTAAACCTCTCACCATTTATATTGTTACTCCGGTTCTACCAGTTCAGTGTCTTACATATTCCTTATAGATCGAAATTGAATTACAGGCAAAATAGTGTTTTACACGTTTTATTGATTATTGATTCTGCTTTACTGTAGATGTTCCTAATGAGATACCTGTATCGGTAGCCTATACGTGCGCAAGTCTAGCCCTTTCATAATATCAGAATGTTCGACTGAGTAATAAAGGCTTTCCTGTTAGAACCTTTACTGTAAGGAGATAGTGGCAGGTACTGCATCTTCTCCTGAAACTGGCATGCTCTGTGAGTTGGTACTGCCTTAGTTTATTCGTGCTTCTGTTAGTAATTACTCTTGAAAGTAATTTGTAAAACCGGGAAAGCAAACTCACCAGTTTATAATTCTGCAAGAATGGGGAATTTTTTTTCAATTACAATTAACAGGTTTCATTAATTTTCGAGGTGCATAATAAGCAAGAATTTAATTTTTTTCACCTGGTATCCTCTCATTATCTGTGTCTCTCGGTACATATATTATTTCTTGGTTGGTTACTTCAAGTATTTCTGCTGATCCTGCGTCTACGTCTCCTTCAGTCTATAATTTCTCCGGCATTCTGCACTTATGAACCATGCACTTCTCTGCAATATTCTTTCGTCACCTTCAGTATTTCCTTTCAATTTCTGGTTTTTCTTCCAACCCATATTTAAGTGCTAAAATCTTTATCCTTCTTTTATTTTGAAACATTTTATGTTTTTGATAACTGCCTGCATCTGTCTTTCACAATGTCTTTGTAAGTAACAACCGCATCTTTAGTACTGTACATTGTTGTGTGTTGGTGCAGCTTTTATATTTCTTTTCTTAAGATGAATCCCAGTTATATGTCTATAGTTGACAAGGTTTAATAAATCGACACGCAGGAGTTTCTGTTAGTACTTTTCCGAACAACCCTCAGTCAAAAGTGTTATTTTTTGTAGTTTTGTTCATATTAATTGTCATATAGCAAGCTCGAATGGTTTTCATAGATTGTACTAATAATGGAATCAATCCCAAAGAAGCTTGGAGTGTCTCCTGTAGATACATTTTTCCAACTTTCTAGATTGATATACGTGCTACTTGCCTCTTGATAAAATTTTATTTGAATTCGAGCCTCTCCAAACGGGCTTGATCTTGATCTATTAACCTGGCAGTTCAATACTGCGGGTCCTGTTCATATCAAAGCATTTAAAGTTTTTGAATTACTACCTTTTTTACAGTTATTTTGTTAATTTTTGAACCCGAAAGGATGAACGTTCACATACTATTTTGTAATTGTTACTACTGGTACTTTTATAAGTTTCTTTTCAGGAATTACACTTACGAGCTCTACATACAACAACATCTGGAAGCTATCACTCATCATAGACAGGGCAATTATTTCTAAAGAAGAAGATGTGCAGATCATACTTAATGGAGTTGTTAAATACATTCTCATGTTGGACAGTGATTCCTGAAACCTCTGTGATGAGAAAGGTTTTAGACAGTCCGTAATGTAGCTTCGTACTGCTATCTAACGCGTATGCAATCTATAAGTTAGTTTCCCATTTCAAATCATATAGCATTATTTTTATTTATTGCATGTTTTGATATTTTTATGAGATTCTGGGTTGGTAATGCACCAATCAAGACATACATTTTTTGCAGATCTTTATTTTTTGCGTGTGTCGTACTAAGTAGGGTTTATATAATTGTATTGTATTTATAAATTAGTAAATTAGGTATCCACTGGTACTAAAACATTTATAATTAAAAAACTACCAGAATGTGATTGATATTATTGTGTTATTCTCAAAAATGAACACTTATCATAACTTATACTTTCTAGATGCATATTCAATAGTTTTGTTTCATATTCAGTAAAATTACAAATTCCGTTTGTTGTAGTACCTATATGTGGAAGAGTTGTATTAAACATTCTGAAATACTGAGTTCCTTTAGAAGTAGAGAAAATGTATCTCTCTTTACATTGCCAGATCAACGACTTACAATTTAACAACGCTTTTAAATCTATATTTCCCGGTTGCAATTGCCCTATCTGGGTAGCTCAAAGCCAGGGTTTCGAGTAGTGATGGGCCTATCCGGAATGAATAATCGGAAAGTTTCCGATTGTTAAAAAAATCGGAAGGTTCCGATTATATCGGAACGTTTCGGAACTTTTCGGAATTCGATTATTTTACTGTTCGGTGCACAAAATTCGGAACTTTCGAAATTCGATTATTTTACTATTCGGAACACAAAATGAGAAAACGAAATGCCAATTTGAACTGAACGGAATACGGAATGTTGTGTTGACTCACTTGACTGCTATATGCTGGTGAATGGCACTAATGGCAGTGGTATTTCATAGATTAATTATTAGATAGTACAACTCACAGACTTCAAATTCATGTATTGTTTTATACTATCTATTATGTACTTTATGTGCCATTAAACTTTAAAATATCACTACCATTTCCCGAAAGTTTATTAAGGTAACTACTGTAATAATTTGAAAAAATATTGTATTTCCTCTTATATGCCACTGTGCGACTCAAACTCATAAATTGTTTTACTGGCGGTCCTGCAAACCCAAACAATAGATGCCAACGCAGATAAAGACTTACGACGTGACGGCAAGTGCTGGCATCGCAAATTTTCACACACTTCATCTTCCTTCCGCTTGTTGTTGTTTCGCTCGTTTTCTCTTGCTTGCATTTACGGAATGTAAATTAATCGGATGATATTCCGATTTTATAAACATTCCGAAATGGAACATTCCGATTATTGAAATCATCCGATTATGCCCATCACTAGTTTAGAGATTACATGACTAGTTAGACAGGAATGAACAAAAAATCTATTTCAAAATATGTGTCACAGAAATTAAATTGGAATTCACAAAATATTTACAACCAAAGGTATGTCACTAAATATTACATTCACTCACTGATGCGCCGACACCTGAATGGAATATGGTAAGCTATCCACGAAACCCGGTTGTGTGGGGAACGTGACCTTAGTTGACAGAACGGTTGGTGTGACTAAAATTGCTAGGTTAACCGTTCTCTGCAATTAAGAATGTAAACACAAATATTATGTCCAGTTTATTTGGTAGTTTTAAAGCAGGAGTTTAATACCCTTATTTTCGGAAACATTTGTATAGGGGTTATGCTAGACTAATTCAGCTTTATGGAACTTAATGCTGCACTCTCACGAAGTCAAAATTAAAGGATCCAAGCAACTGAAATAAAACTTTTAAAATAGTGTACAACTGGGAAGATTTCTGATGAACCGAAGATATATTAAAGAAGCTTAGAATAAAAACTATTTTAGAAATAACTGAAAAATGCAGGCAGAATTGGTTGGACCGCGTTCTTAGAATGGAGGATTACCTTTTTCCGAAATCCTGATTAAATTATATACCAATTGGAAAAAGAAACATTGATAACCCAAGAAAAAGGTGGGCTAATCAGTTCACTTAAGAACGAAACAGGCCCAAAGGGCTTAAAACTTGCAGATAATGAAGTTGAGCAAACAGGTTTAGGAGATTTCTTGCCACCGAAAATCGGCTTGACAGTATATCGGGTAGAGGTTTGGGAATTTCTGAATGGTTTTCCTGAATGGGCCGAGTATGGTTTTATATATCGATAAGAGCCTTCTTCTACTAAGATCATCTTCTTACCGAAGGAAGAAAAGTGGAACTGTGCCGAGGATACGTGTTACACAAACACCCACATCGTTTGGCTTCAACGTGACTCAGCGCGCGGCGAAGGCAAAATATATTATTGTTTATATTTAAATATAATGTGTACAAGAAAAAAAGTCACAAGCTTAAATGTTAAATGTGCTATTCCTACTGTAATGACTAGCCAACAATAATTATAAATAATTTTATTCACTGTCCTTGTCAAAGATTACTAGATCTCGTGGTAGTTTCTGGTTCAATCCCATGTTGAAATTGCGTATGTACAGATTGTAATGGTTTGTGCCATTTCAGACGCGCGGGTGTCTTACTGATGTATCGTAGGGCGTTAAATGCGATTGTTAGAACCTTATCTTAAAATGTTTATTTAGGACGTATTATATCAAGGCGGAACACCGTACATGGCGCATGGTCTTAACAGCTTTTTATCATTCTTCTTTCAGTTATATTGGGGTAAGCAAAGACGTTGTAAGCGTGGATACAAGGGGTGCACGGTACCCGGGAGGCAGGGTCTAGGAGGCCATAGCTAGACATAACATAACTATTTTTTTCAAATTCAACATTTTTCTTTAACCTATTGGCGGAGATAAAGCGTTGTAACGAATGAGAAACCGTGGCTGCGTGACATCATGCGAAGCTTTTAAAACACCAGGCACTGAGTAACTGCGGTCTAGGCTGAACCACGGTGTAACATGCAAGTGAATCGACCCACTTTCAGAACTGGAAACGTTTTGCCTTAATTCATAAATATTTCACTAGACGGCGAAGTGTAGTAATGGCAGAGGCAAACAATACTGGCGTCATAAAAATACGTCAAATATCAATATCAATTGACCTATGATAATACCAAGACTAATCCACGGGATCAAAATGTTGCTATAGCTCAGGGCTACACTTGCCTTACCTGTGATTAATTAACTTTTAGCTTTTTTAAAGTACAATCCTTTAGGGCTTGGAATGCCAGAAACAGATTTATTTTACTAAAGAACTACTGTTTTTTATTAAACTTGCACGTAACCAAAAAGTTGAAACGGATTCTTTCTTTTGCAGCGTTATTAAAATTTAAACAAATTTCCGGTTTTACATAACCTGGACAACAATTTACTTTTCAAAAAGCGAGTTTCTAGGGGTTAAGAAGCCAGATAATTGATTTTCTTACTTTGATGGAATTTAAGTTTCAAATCATCTTTTACATGAGTTCAACGGCATTTAACAACTACGCGCGCTAGCCGACATGCAAAAAGGTAGAATAATAAAGAAAAGTTCGTACCGTCCGAGTCTTAACTTTTTACTGTTTTCCTGGCACATAGTACGTCGACATCAAGATGTTGCCCCCTCAGCTTCCGGAATATGGTTGCAACAGGTGATGTCGTTTTGGTGCCTTTTATTGTAAATTTTTAAATTGTACGTGCTCTGGGCTAATTAGGAAGGTAAGTGAAAGTTGAATAGCTAATTTCACTGGAGTAAATTTAAAATTGGGGCCACACGAAATAAAACCAGCCGAGACCATATGCACCAGAATTCTACTAACAACAGTTTGCAACACACATGCCCTCAAAAAATAAGTTATTTTCCCGAATTGGAAATCCTTCACTTAATACCTCTCAAGTAAATTTCAATAAAGTGTATGATAATGACCAATCAGCCTGTGCTAAAACCTGATGAGAACGTTTTTCAGTAAATTTGCTACTAGTCGTATCTAGTTTTGAATATCTATACCATATATGGCCATTACTAAAGCAGAAAAAATACAGAAAAACTACCTAATCTGTTTTAAATTGTCTGTTAAGTAATCTTTAATTGTGTACAACGTACATATATGCAGCTAACTCCTTTGAGTGGTTTAGTTGTTCGCTCATAGAGGGCGCTTGCTGTCACGTAAGAGATCTTAGTGTCTTATATACTACGTGGGATGGTAGGCACCGTCGGAGCGTTGTACCAGCGTACAAGTAGAGACACTCTTGACAAATCTTGAAACCTATCTAGAGTGCCTGGGACAGTGACTTAGGGAATATTTCTAAACTTGACAACCAGATGCCAGAACAAAGTTGTACCATTCAGAGCCAGTTACTGGCTCTACTACAAATCCTGATGTGGTAATGTAGTAGCGCTGTCTGTTGGTAATATCGGAAAGTACCCCCCAGGAGCCGTTCAAGGTCATTAAAATTGTCATTACTTGTTTGATTTATGTACGCTGGTTGTACATTAAAAGAAAAATCTCCGAATCGTGGCTACGTGACTTTCCGCTGGTACACCGTTGGGAAGTAGTTCGCATTACGTCAGCCGTTGGGGCCGAGCTGACGGAAGCTTACATGATTCGTGCTTTATGTACCATTGTAACATACGATGCAATTTGTGTTGAAATGGAAAAACTGAATGTGGATGTATGAGAACGATCCGCAATGAGACGCACTTAAACGATTGGAAATTACCACGTCTTTTCTGAACTAAGTCATCTTTCAGCGCTCAAGCAGTGAACAGTTGGCTCAAGTCTTTAAATATATCTCGGAAATAATTGCTCAACCACTTACAAGAGTACTTAATGACTGTTTTATATGTTTACTTTCCCCAACTGTATAAAAACAGCAATCATAGTTGCATTATATAAAAATCTGTATAGGGCTTTACTCAGAACTTCCTTTGCAATTGGAGATTGAGATACTAAACAATTCTAAAAATTAAAGAAAAATGGGGGGGGGGAGAAATATCTTCACGTACATAATAATATTTATACAATAAAATCAAACACTTGGTAATGCAGATTAAATTACTTTTTAAATAAAAAGCATTACCGGCGACGGGATTCAAACTTCAGCGCCTGCGAAAGAGCTTTCGCATGTGATTTTATTGTTCGGCGGTAGCTACCGCTGCCGCCAAGATTCTTCGAATTTCTGCGATGCAGTTATTTTAACACAGCGCACTTATCCGTTGCCCTTTTTTGTCTCCTACAATATTTATCCTGTATCTATTGGGTCCCATTTTCGTTAAGGATGAAGTCTGACCTATGCGCGAATTATTAATTTGATCTTTTTTTCAGTTAAAGCAACAATAAACAATATTTTTAAAGTGCGACTGTATATGTTGCGATCAAGATACGTCCTTTAAATTGAACCATGTGCAAAATATTACTGCCATTTAAGTAAGAGCAAACATTGGCACTGGAATAAAATGTTTAATGTGCCATCCTGTATATATTTTTAGAAATTTGACAGGAAAGCGTATAATCCGTATGGAAAATATCGTTTTCCTTCAACAAATAGTTTTTGAGTTATTCCCGCAACGGACAGACAGACAGGCAAACAGATACAGACATATAGATAGACAGATAGACTGGCAGATAGACAGACGGAATTAAGAAAACATGTTTTTCGTCATCTAGGGACCCTAAAACTTGAAAAACTGAAGAAATCTCAGAAGGTGATTTTTTCGCGATTACAATACTTCCATCGTCGTTTTAGACGGAGGAAGTAGAAATGACTCTGAGGCTCTGTTAGTTAAAAGTCCATCTCCTCGATAACAAAAATAGAAAAAAATTATTCATAAATTAATATAACGTAGACATTTTATTAAAGTACAATATAACATCAAATCAATATGGATTTATACAAAATAAAGAAACTCAGCATGCAGTAACACAATTTTCTAGCGGTATATATGATTTACTACATAACTAGAAGGCCTCTTCTGCGATACTTCTTGATTCGGCATAAGTATTCTACCCGGGAAGCCATAACTATACTGAAAAGTAAATTTATTGGGTTTAAGGGGTTCCCCTAGACCTGCTCAATAATTATTTACGCAACAAAATTTGTTCAAACTGCCATAAATCATATATTATATAGGTTAATTTTAGGAAAAATATGTAACATTTAGTTTATAATTTGTAATTGTTGCTCCATACTTTAATATAAATGTTGCATTTTTAATCCACGTTTTCGAGCTGCAATATCTTGACCCCATTTCTAATTGTAAATATAGTTTTATGTGTACGCAGCATCTACAATAAAAGGTGAGTTCAATAGGCCACGCTAAATTAGCAAAATCATCAAAATAACGGTTGAGCAAGAACACTGACTGGTAACCACAGAGGGGGGGAGGAGTTGGGCGTTTTGAAAAAATGTATCTTTTGCAGTGGTCTAACAACTGGCCAAAATGCAGCTTTTTCTTAACTATTCCCGACATCATCCTTTTATTTCCTGGGCTACGTGCTGCAATCGAGTGACCGGCAAAGCGCTACACGCGTATCAATCAAAACACGCAGCGGAAAATATCGTATTTTTTACAACAATAAATCAATGCCGATAATTCTTTCTCTATGATTTTTTTTATTCTCTTCTACACATTCCGTACACTAGAAGTATCTATGTATGTACAATAGTTTTCAAAATACCTCGATGTCCAAATGTATACCGCGCTTTCAGGGTGCGCTTTGGTTAAACAACTTCTGTAGCATTTATTAAAAATAATTTAAAAATTAATGCCACAGCATCTAAATCTATAGTTCATTCAGATTCAAGATAGAGCAAAATCTGCAACCCAAATTACAAATATCAGCAGTAAGTTGATTACTAATATGATTTTATTAAAATCTAGATCAGAGAGATATGGCTGTGTTGCTGTCTTGATGAGTGTCAAAGTCAATGTGTCATGTTTTTAATGTAAATCTTTGCGTAATGAAGGCATTTGCAACATTTTTAGGGGATAAATTTATTCTCAGGTCGCATTCAGCAGATTTCATTTAGGTAGACATTTTCCAATTTCAAGCTTTGTTAATTTGCCAAAAACTATAACCTCTATATTATACCGAATGACCATAAATGGTTGTGATTGTTTTCTTAGGTTGGCACTGTTTATGTTGGTGGTACTGTAAGTCTATGTCAAATTCGAGGTTAGCAAGTTAGGTTTTGCGTCAGTTTGTGTCAAAACTGACGCAATTTAGTTTAGAGTGCATTAATGTAAACACAACAGTTACTAGTCGGTCATGACTTTTTAGCTATTCAGATAAAAGAATTACATTTCCATAATCTCGAGTCAAATAGAGCAAAGTAAATTGGAGCAAGCCTAAGTTCATCGTGGGCACATAAGCAATACGAGTTGAGAGTAACAGGTAAAAGAGATAAACGACATTTAGAAGGCGGTTTTAAGCAAGTTCTCCTAATAAAACTCTACAAGTTCTTAGAAAAACGTCTCAATTCTTTATTTTCCCTTGTTAAAAGCTTTATTTGGTTCTAAGTTTAGTTGCACAAGCAATTGTATCTGCAAAAATATTTGATGCAAATACATAAATAAAGCATAAAAAGTAGTTAAGATAGATTTTAAAAAGCTTTCAGTTCTAGGACATGCGTTCAGAGCCAGTAACAGTCATAATAGGAAAAGACGAAGAAGTTGAATATTACCACTTGTAACTTGAAGAAAATAAAAAGTGTGGCACTCGTTACAACCCAACTTAGAAAAGAACTAGACGAGTTAAGACTTCAATCGTATCCAAAGTATAACAAATGTACCATCCCCGGCGACTCTGGTCTGTAGAAAAGCAGTAGAAACATTCTTAAGCCATGGAGAACCTCCCACGCTAAGATCCAGCAACGGTACCTTCTTCACACATAGCAAAAAATCGAAACCGATCTTAACATTAGTAGTCACCCACATACCAAACTACATAATGGCAGTAATTAATTATATTGAGCGACACTATCCAACTATCAACCCGCCAAAACACTAGGTGTCGTTGTATTACCAGGCCATAGCCTCATGCTCAACTCGGTTCTGCAACATCTAACTAAGAAAACGCTGGTATATTTAACCCAGTTAATACATGTCTACATAGATAGAAAATGCCCAGATCACTATGTCTGGCACACCTAAAGTAAGAAGTACAAATCACAATAATAACGGATCGGTAAGTTCCCTGACAAATCCTAGAAAAGGTTGTCCATATACGATTAACTAGAAGCATCGAAACACTCAACATCCCGCCATCTTTCAGGTTTGGGATATTTAACAGTTGTCGAGACAATTTCAACTGGTTGTTCCTAGTTGTAACACAGGCCTTCGATAACGTAGGTATGGAGGACCTGCACCGAAACTTTTTTAGACATGACACTAATAAGGAAACACGATGCAAATATAGAAACAAATTGGTACAGAAAAGAAATAAAAACAGACCGCTACTTAAATTAGAATTCTCTCACTACATTAACATACAAAAAGTCTTAATAAATGACCTAATAGACAAAAATAATTAAAAATTTTTTTTTAAATGTTACACGAAATAACCACCCATTACATTTAAAAAAATATATAACAAGAATACAAATATTATAAATAAAACATAATGGTGATTCTATTAACTTACAACCTAATTTTTTAAAGCATTTGACAATAGTCAAAAAAATTGTGAATACAATATAATAACTTTACTATATATTCCTAAATTATTCAAATTAGTGGAAAAAGAATTAAAAAGCATAATTTCCAAAATGCTTATGAAAATCAGAATACAATAGGCCAAAACGTCAACTGTTTTGGAGATATTAACGATTTTATGCAAAAGAATGCTGAACTTCAGGCGGCTGCTGTAAGCAACAGAAAACAATTGAATGAAGGACAACGGTACCAAAAAATTATTGTTTTTGTGAACTATCTTTTAAGTGTAAAATGGTGGATCTGGGCATTAATGCTATACAGGGTGCTCAATATTTGAAAATTTAATAATTTCGATTTTTTTTCAAACGAACCGTTCTGTATATTTTTGCATTTTTCAAGAGCTCTTTTAATGAGCTTTCTTTGATATGTTACTTCATACTTCTAAGTTCAACTGTCTTTCAGTTATGCGAGTTTAAACATAAAAACAATTTAAACCCCTTAAGATGCTTTATTTCAAGGGATAATAAAAAACAAACGCCTTTAAAATAATGATTTAAACACTTTAATTATCCAAACAAAAGATAAAACCAAGTTTATAATACAAAAATCCAACCAAAACTCAGGACTAGAAATCACCAATCCGAAAAAAACGAAAAAAAGCAGGAGAAAATTAAATCTGAAAATCGATTGAATTTTGGGATAGGAAATAAAGTGGCAGAAGAAAGCTCATTAAAAGTACTTTTCAAAAATACAGGGATATACATGGTGTTCCATTTAAATAAATCAAAATAATTATATTTGCGGATTATGAGTTCTCTGTGCAGCTTTAATACTCAGTGCTGGAAAGGTGAACTATTTGAACATTTAGTGTAATTACGTATAAGCTTTTTTTAAAATCTGATTTAATTTAACCTTGGAATTATTTTATTTCTGCATTTATCGCTTGTTCGTGTTTATTATTCCCTGTATCAATACTGACTGAATTTATATTTTCTGAACCTGGTTTTGTGTTTTAATTTTTGGAGAGATTATGCGTCTGCTGCTGCTGGTCGTGCATGTGACAAAAGTTGGCTCCAAAATTCCGCCGAGGCGTTAGACGTAAGAATTCTAACAGCAAACCAATAATTCGAACGTCAAACGGGCCTTTGTGCTTCTAGATACTTCTGCATCCAATGAAGCTAGCCAAACCAATTGGCTTTGCAAGCACTACGTCGAGGGGTTCACAGCTTAATTGCACGAATTCTGCAATGGAAAAGAATCAGAAAATCAGCATTCCATTCAACTCAAGTTATCAAAGACTTTCCAAAATTTGGCAAGAGGATCCACAAAAAATTGCTGAAATATGCAGTGTTCTCATTTGATAATAGCACTGTAGTTTCAGACTGGAATTTTCTTATTACCAGAATAGGGTTGCCTACCCAGTCAGGCAAAATGTACTGGATGTTTGGGAATAAAGACAAATAGTAGAATCTAGTTAATTATTTGAAATACTGCATGGAAAACCACCATTTAGATGTAACAAAATGCTTAGTAATAAAATACAACCGATTAATTTTCACTAATTCATGCGAAACTACAAATTTACGTAAGAAATGTGTACGTCTTTTGGATTTGTAATTGAAATTTATACTGAGTGTTTTCGCACGTTAAAAGACACAAATTATAGCCCTTTCCCCGTCAGAAATTCTAAACGCAATTTGAGCACGTTAGCTGTATTGTGGCCAGTCAGTAATACAGTGACATCACCATTAGGAAATTTCCTCCCCTCCGTAACACCAGTTTGATAACGTGCCAGATTCAGCTGCTCGCTGATTCTTTTAGCTGTATTTTTGTGTATTCAATATGACGCATCACCGTATTTACCTGTGTTTTGTAAAGCGAATATAGAGGGACGTTTATAGGTCATATAACCGTCAAGAAGATAAAGGTAAGATAAATTTTTACAATAAATAAGGCTTCAACATGCTCATGACGCCTTGGACATCTTTTTCTGAGTGAGCAACTACTTTTAGGCTACAGCAATCAACTTAGTGGCGCCTAACAAATATTTATAATTCTCTTCTACGTTTCTACTAACACAAACATAATAACTAAATATACACAATCTATTAGTGAGCTAGAGGAAACATCTCCGCAGCTGACTTTCCTCTATACAAAGCTAAAATTTCTGTAAGTTTCAGAGTGTAAAAAGAAGGCATTATGTAATGTTATATCGATAGTTACTAAAAGCAGTTCTAACCATAAAAGCTAAATGGCGAAGGATGAACCCATATAATGACTATAGAGACATACTTAAAGTTAACTAGTTCCTGTGAAAGAACTCTATCAAATGGGACTTGATAACGAAAATGGTAAATTCGGCATAGTAACATTGAAGAAAACTAATCAAATATGAAAAACATAATTAACAAAGTTGCTTTTGAAACTAAACATATGGAGTGACGAAACATAAAACGATAGCCTACCACAGAGCGTTGAAAAACAAAACACAAGAAAACAAAGAAAAATGCATCAGAAGAAATAAGGCGCTTAAGGAAACACGCAGAAACTGAGAACGAAACAAGGGGAAAATGTTTCTTAATAGAATATAAAAGAACATACATGGGCGACGAAATAGTATACATTACAAAATATAAAAATAATAAGATAATAAAGAGAAACGTGTAGCATCCATTACAAGTAGTGGCAACAAAGGGTGGCTCGGTTAATAAAAACTCTATTGAAGAATGACAAAGCAGACTTGGAAAAAACAATATTTAGCAAAATCTAACTGTTCTATTTTCGTGAATTTCTACTTCTTCAAAACAACAACATAGGAAAAGAAACCCCAATAAAGCTTATCATAGATATCTACACTTGCATGGTATTGCTTCAAGAGAACAAACGCTACTCTGGACTTGAAAATCAAAAAAATACTGTAAAAAAGACCAAAAGAGTGTTGGTATCTATGCCAAAGGGATCATAGTAAACTGAAAAGTTTGTTAAGCCATTTTGCCTTCAGTAGTCGCTTCATTACATTTCACGCCTTTAGGGCAGTTTAGTTATATCGAAAACCATAATTTCTTTTAACTTTCATCACAAACTCACAAGCGCATCTCATTCCTTGCTGATTTGATTTAGAGTACCCTGTATGCCGACGCGCTTCGATCTTTTGGGTCACCCTTTTAACGCTACTTGGTTGTTCGAAGTGACTGCGAGACCTCTCGCTTTCCTTGTCACCGCGACGTTTTTGTTTCATTTATCGCATCGCCATTGGCGGTCGAGGGTCACGTGGTGACACCAGTTCCGGCGTCCTAACGCTTCTTGCTTGGCAGTTCAGCTCAGGCCGTTGATCGAGGAGGTCGCAGAGTGTGTGTTGGCCCGGCGTTCCCGCCATGGCGGGGACGCCAGCCTTTTTCCCGTCATCGTGCTGTTTCAGCCAATGTGCCGTTGTGTTTGTAGCATCGCCGTGAAGGCTGTGTATGTTCCCAGTGGGTTTTCGCATGTTTCTGCAAGGAACCCAGGTCGTGTGTGTTGTGCTCGTAGGAGCGCTTTCCATGGCCGCCATATTTGGCGGACCCTAGTCCGTTTGGCCCAAATGCCGTATCGCGGCTGATTCAATGCCACAGACTGCCACCTACTGCCAACCGATTGCACGCCATTCTCAGGGACCGTCTGCGAATTAAGGTACTTGTAAACGAAACCATTTATACCTATTAGCTGTTGCTCATGCGAGCGAGGCTGTATTTGTGCTCATTTTGCGTGGGCGGATTTATGCCCGCTTTGCTTGCTCATTACCGCTCTGTGTGGTGATCCGAGGCTGCGATGCCTTACGACGTTACTTTGCGAGCCTCCCAGTAATTGCATGTGCGCGAGATTTGTGTTTAACCGCCTAAATAACTGAGGAACTCTTCGCATATATTTTGTGATGCGGTTTTGCTAGCTTTCAGTTCAGTAAATTAGTGTGCGAGAGCTTTGTGCCTTGCTTATCGGGTGTTAAACTAATTCAGCGACTGCCTGAGCGACGTAGCATTGGTTGACATATATTCCAAATTCGCATACCTTTGCGAGGCTATGTTAGCCCCTTGTTTGACCGAATACTGCAGTTACGATGCCCCCTTTGCCTCGTGAGTTAGGTCTTCAACTAATTCGTCGCACATCTGTGTGGCGCCGTGTTTTGCCAACAGCTACACTGCTCCCGTCGCCTTGCAGGCCGGTGCATGCTTTGTTATCGTGAACTAGCGCTCCCTTTTTTTTGGGGCGCATATTTCTAACTGTTCTTTATTATGTCAACTGACGAACCCACTGCGGCCAGTCACATATTGTGTTGTTCATTAGCATTAGCGCGTCCATCAGCTGATGCATAGTTAAAAAGTAACATAAGTTTGGCGGCACGATTTGCTGCCCGAATGTAGAAATCGACCAAAAGACGCATATCTAATAAGGGACGTATTATTCTTGTTCGCCTTGTGCATGCTCTGTTTCAGATAGCACCCTTCAGTGTAAAGATTGGTTGCGACGGGACTTGAGAGATCGGAGCGTGCAGGTAGGTTTGGTCGCTGCGCAGCCGCGGCCAAAAGGTCCCAATATTGCAATCCCAGTATTTTCAGTCACGAAATTGTTGTCCGAGCTTACCGCTCGCGAGTACCCTTATCGACGGAGTATCTTGAATACTTCGCCACCGTTGACCGTCCATGCCCGGTTATTCGGTCACACCTTTACTACAGGCTTGGTGGCGCCCTTATAATTTGGACGTACCCTGTATATGCCGTAGCAAGCTTGCCCAGCGACGTACCGTTTGAACCACGCCCGACTCCCTGAGCACTTCAGCCGAGGCCTTTAGTCTGTTTTAACGAATCTCAGGGCAAGTGTGCCAGTTTTCCAGGACTGATCCAGTCGTGCGATGCTCACCTTGGGTGGGTGTCGTTAAGTCGTTTTGATGCCGTAACAAGTTAAGATATCTTACATTTTTATGGACTTTCCATTTGATATTTTCATTGATATTTGCGCTCTGATCGATAAAATGATAATATGTTTCATTTCATGAGGGCCACGACCTGCAAATACGCTACACCATCAGTTCCTCAGTCGGGCATAAAATTTTGAAGGGACAGGCTGCTTGACGTACTGCAAACCGGCCCGATAACGAGGTGCTCAAAGAGTATAAAAAAAGGATCCGAATACGGCCCTATTTTGCTAAAAATCTCGTTTAATTCTAGCACCAGCTGATACCCCAGGCCAATAGCGCAATAACCTCTATATAAACTGAACCTAGAACACGACTGTGGTTCAAACTTATATCCCAAGGAAGTACTACGTCTATCCAGGCTTAATATACCGTAACACATGTAATTCTATTGAATTTGTCCGCCCGCAAAATATAAATAACAAACGTCATTTTACCGGCGCAGATATACTTTGTTTCTGACCGATCGTTCATCGTCTGAGTCTATCTTAACTACGGATTATCCTTGTCTACTTCAACTGCATCCAGAGACAGCAACCAGGAAAAATCAATGTGCCTTTGGGTTTTCGTGCTTCCTGAGATATCGAACCGCTAAACCACTCCGGCGAAATAATTTTTTTATAATATTTTATTGTACATGGCCTTTTTAATTAAGAATTAGTTTGTATCTAGTTAAACATAATATACACTTTATATATGTGTTATTCTTGTCTTTATATATTTGACTAGAACGGACCCTGGCATCTGATCAACCTGTTTGAAACTAAATTTATCCAAATTTTTTTTGCCAAATTTAAATAAGCGCCCTTTGCAAGGAGAAATTTAGAAGTATACCTTTTATATCAATATATTCAATTAAAAATACAAATAAAAACATATAAAAGTACAAAAACGCAAATCAAATCAAAGAAAACACAATTCAAATAAACACGGAATGCATTCCTAATACAAACTACGTACGAGATCTGGATCTAACTACTCGTGTATATGTTTAAACTTGTCAAAGACACATAAACTATTAATAACACCATATGAAAAAAACTTTAGAATAATTGTCTTTTAAAAACGGAAAAGTCAAATTGTCTAACAAAAACGCAATGCCACAAATGCATGAAGCCGATACTTATTTGAAGCCTGCCTTGTTTATCGATGACAAAACAAATTAATTCGGACTTGCAAAAGCTAGCAGTTGAACGCAACCTTATCGCGTTGACCCGAAAACATTTTACCTGGAACACTGCTGTTTACCTTTAAATTCAGAAAGTCTTCGATTGATCACCCGTTCCTGGCTGGCTTGATGCTGGGCGATTGGGAGCCGTTCGTTTGGATGAAGTTACAACTCATGAAAAATATACTTCTTGATGCAGGGAAAATAAACGTTTTTAAATGGACGCTTTGAATGTACCCGTGAAATAGGGTATCAATGCTGTACTTACTTGTACGCGTTGAATAATGCATTGGCGTAATTACAAACACCTTTGCGGGCTGTACGTTTAACTTCTTTACTGCATTTATTGGCTGCAGGCTACTTGCCGCTTCTAATTCACACTTGCAGACGCGTTTAGTCATTGACACACAGAGATGCACATTTAGCTTGGATCAAAAGTCGCTAGCTGCTCCCCGTTCTTCTTGCAATTTGCTTGGTGATAATTCTCCTCGGATCTGCGTACTGTGTGTGTTTCTTGCTGCCCTTGCCAAAACTAAAATGCACAATACTGTCGTAGCGCAGAAACGACTTTGCGAATGTTCACAAATATAAGATACAATTGTCTAAGTTTGACACATGAGCAAATGCTGTGACTGTGAAAACAAAAATTAGTGGCAAAAAATGCAGCAATGTCCGTTGCAAAACAAAAACAGGAATCTATAAAACTGCAATAAGACCTATATTAACATATGTTGCAAAGGATAGGAACGAAACTAGAAAGACATACACATATTAAGCATAAGCGAAATTAAGATAATACGAATAATCAAGAAAAAAACTTGACGAGATAGCACACAGAGACATGAGCAATATATAAGATATAACAAAATGGACTTATAACAGAAGAAAATACTTTAATGGTCATCTTAATAAAATGTATATCCATGGACTAGTCGGAAGAGTAAGCGAATACCTACCAGCAGATCAATATCCACATCAGAAGAGGCGCAACTCAAGATTTAAGGAACAGGATATTAGCCTAATTAAGGATATTAACAAGAAAAAGAAGGTAGAGGTCCAAGGTAAGTTCTGAGGTTTTCCAATTTCAACTACCCCTTTTTCCCAAATCATTTCCTTCTCAATTAGGGAATTATGTCTGTCGGGGAGGATCCAATTCGGTGGTGCCGGTATAATAATAGTTACCTATCTGCGACATACATAAATGGAAACATTCACGCTTACAAATTATCCCCATGTCCGTATTCCGGTGTAGCTAGCTGGAGACGCTTTTGGTTTGATTGTTTCATATAAATGCAAAAAGTAATTAATCAAAGTTACCAGCAAGTATAAAAACTGTTACTGATAGAATGACGAGTCCACAGAACGAGTCGTTATGACAGTTTATCGAGTAAATTTACCAATTGAAAATCAAATTTGAAATTACAGGTTTAGCTGTAATCTGGAGAAAATCAACACCTTGGATGTAGTTTGGTATGAGAATTTAACGAATACGTACTTGCAGTGATATTATCATTCCGGGAAAAGGTAAACAACATTTGCTCCGATTTAAAAGTTAAAGTAAACTTTATCTGCTGTCAAAGTGACAAAAATATCGCAAATTATGGGATATTCTACACATGAGTTAAATTATCAACATTACACAATGCTTGTACATTTGTTACTATGCGAAGTAAAAGTAAATTTTTCATGTACAACTAAACCCAGACATTTAGCTTCTTGAACTAACTTTAATTTGAAGTATTTAAAACAATAGCCATCGTTAATTCTAGATAGTTTCGAATCCGCGCGTCTCTAAAGTTTAAAGATCGTATGCACCTCGGATACCACGCTAAGACCTGCGGTAGTCGTTAACCCCTAACAAGGAAACTCTTCGTCACTATCGACGGCAAGGCTAGCCACCTACCCGGCCTAAGGGCAAAGACGGCACATAGAACCACTGGACTATAATGAAAGGAAGAAGAAGAAGAAGAAGAAGAAGAAGAAATTACAGCATGGTTTCTGCTGGAGAGATAAAAATAACTATAGAAATAGATTCACAACAACGTTTTCTAATTTAGTTTGCTAAACGTTTATGAACAATGTAATAGAGTTAAAGTATCATGAGTAATTCTGAAAAGAGCTGAAGTAAAAAAAATAAAACCTATTCCTAATAGCGCACACCGTCAACCTCAACAGAAGCACGCAACTGATTATTAACGATGTTTTCAATAATTTCCTAAATTATAGATAAAACACTAACCGCCCTTAATTTTTAAAATATCTGTGTGAAGGGATTTTAGCCAATGCTACAATAAACGGTTTGCAAAGTCTTTATTATTTCCTCCAAGCTAATTTTGTGGTGTTCATAAATTAAAAACTTTCGTATTTTTTAAAAGAGCTTACTTTATTGATCTGCACATCACATTTTTATTGAATATAAAATACCGTTACTAAATATTTACCACGAGATCAAACGCTGTTGATAAAAACGTCAATACTAACCGCTTTACAGCAAAACTGCACGTATTTGAACCCTACTTGATCTTCAAACAACATAACAGAAAGTTAATATGTACTATCTATGTAGAAAAAAATATAAATAATAGATTATAGCAGACATATATTCAACATCATTACTTTCTAAATCTTGAATTACCGAGAAAGATTTAATGCTTGGAATAGTCATTCGTTTCAGAAACTGGCGCCGTATCCAACATATCAATGTACTTCAAAATCCTGTCCACTATCTCTTGCGCCTCGTTTATATCACATATCAAGGCTTTGTCGATACCAAACGAAAGCTGCAATCGACCATCATAGCTTGAAATCATCAAAGAGATACCTGCAAAAATAAATAGTTTAGAAAAAACTTAAAGAGACACATTTACTACAAATCTATTGGAGATTTATGAAAATCTGAGAAGAAATTGTATACTAACAGTAGTAATCATGGCTGATGGCAAAAACTTGCAACCTACTGACTTGAAAAGTGGTTGATAGTTTTGATTGCTCGTGTTCAAAATATTCCTCGTCAAAATTTTAAAATAAAGTGCAGAATGTGCTCTAAAAATTAAGTAGAAAATAAAGATATAGTCATAAAAATTAAGAAGAAGAATGGTATTAACGAATTAGTTTGAGCTAATTAGTAAAGTACATATATATTATTTGCTCTTGAATTTTGTAAGTACTCTCAATTGAAGAAGGGCTGCGGCAATACATTTGTAGAAATTTTAAACAAATACCTTCTTGCACAAAACTACTAACCTCATAGGAGTGAACACTGAAAGTGTTTAGGAACTAAATGCGGTTTTCAAGCCAATGAGCTTTGTAAGAGTAAAGGCAAAATAAATAGAAGTGGTGCTACTGAAAGGAAAAAGAAGAATTAAGAAGATGAACTGTTATCATAACTAATCGATTCGTGGGCTATTATCTCAAAACAAGAAAACTTTATAACTACTTGGATACAATTGCAGGCCGGAACTAGCTCAAATGGAGAGTGCATGCAGTTCTTTAAGTATTCGAATTAATTAATAGTCAAAAGGGCGCCAACAAACTTTACCAAATAACGACAAGCGTATCCAAGCATTAGAAGAGAATTGGTAAACTCAAGTAGCACAAAATATTCTGAAAGAGAAGCTCAACTCAGGTAGAGGTAGCAGCAACAAAATTAAACAAGAAGGCTGCTATCACAGTATAATAGTAATTAATTTATTAAACATTAATAACAAATTTCAGGTAATTAACAGTATAGATTTAAGATTCGTGAGAACACTAAATTACGTGAAAGTTCAACCAACGGTACAAATATTATTTACAACAAATTCAAACCAATTGCGGTGGCGATTCACCTCCGCTCCGTGGTTGAGAAAAATCATCAGGTAGATACGCAGCTAGTGACGTCAGTAAATTCGATAGCGAAACTAGCTAAGTCTTTCTCACCGAAACACGGCTCACAGCGCTTTGTAGCTTTATTTAAATAAAAGGTGCATTAAACCTGATTATGGATTTCCCCTAGTTGACCTCCTTCTGCACGTTATGTATGTTAAAGATGCTGCAGATAAACGAAACAACGCGCCTCCTAAGCATCCACAGTCTGGAAACTTGCAGGTGTCACAATAGCTGGCTTAAGCCCGACACGGTCGATGGCAAAGGTCAAGATTGCACGGGGCATGGCGAACCTCCGTAATCAGGGCTACAAACTAACCGCTAACAAAGAGAAACCCCAAGATAAAATTAGAATCGTTTTCGCTAGAGCAAAGCGCGAACAGAGTCAAATAACTTACTCCAGATGGTATTGGGCCACGTAAAAAATAACCTCCGTAAAGCGCTTCTAATCCGTCCAAAACGGCGAGAGAACCAATCTCACTAAAAACTGCGAGTGCTACTGCTCCGCAACATCAGGCGAGGGCCGGAAACTAATTCCAATACTGGTATGCCACTCGACCAGTTTTACAACGCTAGACCGACATTACCATTCTGCATCAAGAGGAGAACAGACGCCGACAAGCCACGCTACGATTCAAAAACGCTGTCTGAACTGATAAAATCCCAAGAGGCGGAGCCGCGCGGAAATACAAAATTGTAGCCATAGACATCGAAGATAATAGATTCGGAAACGAAGCGTAACAGAACATGGAATCACGTATAGATTTAAAAAAAGATTGTTTTGGTTTGACGTCTAAAAGATATAGGAAAAATTAAGAAAGAAGTTGTTCTCAAAAAGAAGAGCGAAAAGAATATAATTACTTCAAAATTATTTTCCAAAAAAATTCTATTCACTAGTAAAGAATTATGTAAATGTGAAGTGCATTAGCAGCATATAAACATACAGTATAGAGGCAATACCTTGATGTCACATACCTATGCGTCGTGCATGACCAGTAAACGGAACTAAATTTTCGATCTTACATCCCTTCAGCGTGATGAGGTAAGGCGGTCCAGGTATATTAGAAACGGAACATGCGTAGTTGTCGATCTCTTTAACAAAATTGAGAAGGATCGGTTCCGGAAGTATCTTCACAAAAACATCCCTTGTAAATTTGACCACCTTTCAACACGTACAATAAGATCTGATGTTGTGGGATTGTTATAAATTTGCTTACCTGTAGTTCAACAGACTTATTCATCAACTGTCTTTCCTTCTTCATAATCTCCAATCCCTTAATTAAAGCTGCTATGGTTCCATCAGCAACAGCAGCAGTGGGAAGTTTACGAACACTCGTTAATACCGTATTTTTGCATTCTGCACTTCCACTTCTGGACCCTCTCAGAAATAAATCGATAAGCTCCTGTATTTCAGGAGCTACTGCAGTTGGTGATAGCAGATATGCTGGGATAGGAGCTGAGCGCTGGAAACGTATGTCAAAACGGAAATATAGTTGAAAGGTGTTTTACCAAATATATAACTTATTAAAATCATATGCAATTTCATGGTGTGTTTGGATATTTACTTGGTTTTAATAACTCACCTTTTTATAGCATTCTACAAGGCTAGCCGTGAAAGTAGCTAAAACCACATCCTCAAATGTTGTTCCTAGAAATTTACTTTTTATTCTCTTTATGGCTTGTATATAGTAAGGCGATTGCTCAACATTGAAACAACGAAAAATATCGTGCGACAACTGAGGTCCTTGCAGTAGGTTTGGCTCAACCTTCGCTGCTGTGGCACATGCATAAGTCACTGCGGGAACCACCAGGACAATGTAGCAGTGCAAAAGGAATGATTTAACAACTTTACTGGTTTCGTAAAGAAAAGCTATTAACGATGAATCTTCTTCAATAACTCTCTCTTTACCGTTTGCTAATTTAAAATTGTCTATAAAGCTCTTCACATTGTATGGATGGCCTGGGCTTACCATTTCCAACTCGGAGAATAACTCCAATACTGTCTTCAATAAATGCAGAGCGTCACCTACAACGTGGTCTATTTTGAATATAATTGGATACAGATCTTCAGTCTCATTATTCAGTTTTACAGGTTGCGACCCAACAACCATATGCCACAAAGCCTTATAATTTTTGGGCATCTTTATGTTATCACTCATTAATTTGGTAAACTCTGCTTTGGTTAGCGTTTCTGAATTGGCATGTATCCTACCCAGTTGAACGCAGCAGTCATCAAAACGTATGTCATCCTTCAATATAAAGGAATAACCACAACTTCTTTGAACAGTTCCAAACACTTTAGGGTTGTGTTTAAATTTCTCCATGAATGGCCCGCGCAATGAGTCTTTTGCAAAATCATAAAATGGCCTAATACTGTTGTTTTTATACTGAAAAAAAAGCACTGTTTGCATGGGGCATGTGTTTTGTAAATGAATAATAGCATCAGCTCCGCTTAGGATGCCGCCAAACCTGCGTCCGTATTTTATCGATAAGATTATATGGACTACAAGGTGATACGTTGCGAAAAGAGGGACGCTTACGTAGACTACTGGCACCAATATCACGTTAAGTACGGGTAATAATGAGAACCTGAATGGAGCTCCCCGTGCTGTCGAAAGTAGCTAAAACACAACTCATTAGTCCAATCCCACTGAAATACATTTTGTCTTACCTTAAATTCGTGATAATTAGCAACAACTGCTAAGGCGATCAGTAACGTCGAAACCCATTGTATCCAATTATTGTAGAAAGCTCCCGTGTTACTAAACATTCTGTACTTCAAACCATCTGACATACTGCAAAAATAAACAAATTGACTATTGCGTATTTCATTAAATAAAATGTAAATTGAATAACGAACTGCTAACGTTTAATGTATATGTATATATAACTATAGTTTCCTTAATATTTTCAAATATTGGAATGCTAAAGAGTTTATTTGAGGGCCCTCCAGCTAGACTCAGTAGAGACGGCTTGCAGTTCTTTAAATGACGTCATTGCCAAATAGAATGAGCGCCAACATATTTCTCAATTACAACAAGTATAGTCAGATAGGCCAAGAACTTATAAACTTAGTTTAATTGCAGCAGACTATAATGCAATATCTGAAATACAGAAGGTAGCATTGATGAAATCACACAATAAATGAGACACAGTGCATTAGAATTATTTGACAAACGTTTCATATAGTAGACAACACGATAACTTATCAGGGCATTACTTACTCAAATGGTGCACCCCCTTCTTAAGCTAACATCAGCACAATTCAATACGCAACCTTAGATTAAACCAGTGACATGCAAAATTTGCATACTAAGAACAGCTACAGTTTCTTTCACATTGATTGCGGTACAAATTATGAGGACATTTTAAGTTTTTACGATTTTAATCCTAATTTTCTCGTTTTCTCGAGTTTGTATTTAAAATCCCGCCTGTAAAAGAACATTTCTAAACATCTGCCAGTTTACAAGCATTTTTTGGCAGCAGTGTAACAAACGTGTCTGTTACACTATAAACGTGACTCTGGGACACGACATTAACTAGCTAATCGACTAGCGCGTAAAATGATTCAAATCGGGAAATAATTACACAGGTCCACTGCCCCAACCCGTAACAAAAAGCTGTGCCGGCTTCACCCAGGGCGATGGGGAGAGGTCCATGACGAGACTAATCAGGGCAATGGCATGCTAAAAAAAAAGAAGATGTTCGATGCCATGGCACCACCATTTTCCAAATAGGGAAAATACCCATGTGAGCCTACTGAGAAAAGTGGAAGCAAATGAGTACACCTTCTAATTTCAACCTTGCCAGTGCTTGGTCGACGGAACCATAAACAGCAGCTAATTGAAAATGGACTATATTAAAAATATGTCAGTAAACATTTGTTCAATATTTAAATTTAACGAAATGGATTAGTAACGGGTTAAATTACGCAACGTTTAAACTAGATAACCTTGACTCAAAAACTACAAATCTTGTCAATCAGATGTGGCTCAAATGCGGTAAATACTTTAATCGCCACAACGTCAGATTGAGTATAAACGTTAAAACTGACGGTAAACAATTAAAACTGGCTCAAAGTCAAAAATTACTTTAATTACAACAACGTTAGGCTAAGTATAAACATCAAGACTCGCCGTAAATATTCAATTGAGAATACTGCAAGCTAAAACAGTTTAAACGATCAATTATAAATGGACAGCAACACGTTACGTAAGATGCTGACACTTTAATAAATCACTTCTTTTACTGTTATCTAAGCGCTCTAAAACTATTACAAAGATACTGTACCTTACAGAGTCCAGGTTGATGCAAGTGGATACCCAACGAAGCTGCAGGTGGTCTTTTCTAAGCAACTGCGCTCAAGACGCTTGAAAAAACTGCCAAACAGCCCAAGGGTGCTGTCGACGAAGGAGGTCGGGACGACGTTCCATCCCCAAAGAGGGTAACACAAAGTACGTAACAACAAGGCAAAGATTCTAGATAATAAACGAAACTTTATTATGCCAGATTAGCTCCAACAGAGATTCTCAATCAATTAATCCGCCAAACGAGGTCTTATTAGAAGCTACCAAGTTTACTAGAGTCACTTGACTAAAAATGGCATCAACAAACGCCACTTATCGACCCCTCAGATCGACCGTCAACACTCACATGCTGTTCATTTACTCGCGACCATAACGCGGCCTGATTCCAAACACGAAAAATGACACTTTGGGAATGCGCCACTGCGTAAACGACATACACCTATAGTTTAATTGCGACACTAGGCGAAGATGATTAATTATAACACCTCGGCGAAAGCCCAAAGGCCTTACTCAGGGATGGAAGAACAACGCGAAAACCTACTTGTTGCCTTGTTTAAAGCTCCGGTTAGAATCCTCCAGAAAGCCCCAAGCCACGCGACCGAAGTAAGCGGGGGGGAGCGTATTTCACGTAAAAACTATCATCCGATACACACATGTTTTAACGTCTGGCATCGGCCATAGGAAACAGGGTAAATCCGTTCGCTCCCTCTTTTTCCTGCTCACACAGCTGACCCTTTTTAGCTACGTAATTTGCGTCTCAAAACGGATCGACGAGACGGAATGTGTTTGTTCTACATAAGCGACCATAAACAGGCACCTGATTAGAAATGCTCCTTTACAGGCGGGATTTTAAATTCAGGAACGAGAAAACACAACTAATTAGCACTAAAGTCGTCAAAAACCGAAAATGTCCTCACATATCTTTCTCATCGATCCGTTTTTGGATGCAAAATACGTCGCTAAAAAAAGTCAGTTGTGTGAGCAAGAAAGAGAGGAAACAAACGCTTTACCCCGACTCCTCTGGCCCGAGGCCGTTCAAACATGTGTGAATCATATGATAGTTTTGGCGCAAAATGCGCGACCCCTCCTGACTTTCTTGCGTCGCGTGGCTTGTGCTTAGAGGGATTCGAACTTTGAACAAGGCAACAAATGGTTTTTGGCGTGTGATGGTTACGCCGACCCTACGGCCAAGGCCGTGGGGTGGCTAACGGTTGTTTCTTTTGTGTGTATTCCGCATAATTAAAGCATAACTTGGAGCATCTATTTGATTTCCCGTCCTTTTCGGACTCCGGGTCCGACTATCGTAGAGTATAGAATTCATGTGTGTGTGTGTTCCCCCAGGTTATGCCTCCGGGTGTTTGATTGCGACCTCGATACAGTTCTGCTGACCCCCTTGTTGTACCGTTTGGCAATGCTGGCTAATTATCGTCTTTGACGGATTAATAATTGGGGGATCGGCTGTAGGAACGCCTGTTGTGCACGAATTTCCATTTGCCGTAGACAAGGATATTCAGCTCCGTTAATCATCGTCGTCGCAGCATCTTCCCTTCGTTTGGAGTCAAGCCATCTAAGTAGAGAGGCCAAACTCAATTAACTCGTTAAATAACGATTTTCGTGGGACTAAGTAGGTTTATACCGACAAGTGGTATCTTCTTATTCGGTGGTGTTTCCTGAGTATGAAAAATCATGTTCTCGCTTTCTCAGCCTGTGGAGTGAGGAGCTATGATGTCACAAAGATGGCCATTCTTGGTTCCAGGTTTTAGTACAGAAACCGGGGTGTAACCCAAACATCCAAAATGAAAGTTATACCAAGCAGCAAACTGTTTAGTACCCTTCTCTTAGTAAGTGGTAAAAAGTTGAACAACATTGCACGTAGGGTTTAGGCGGAAGGGGGTGGAAAGCTAGAAAGGTGGTAAAATATCTCGTTAACTATGAGGTTTAGCGCAAACTTTATCTTATACAAAATTAATCTATATTTAATTTACAATAAAAATGATCTTATGCATTTTTGACTTCTAGACAAGAGTTACGGAGATATTGAGGGGGCAATGATGTCATTATTTTCTAGTTAGCTTGGGATTCATCGTAATCACTTGAAAATGAGTATGTTTCGTTATAAAGAATATGTTTCGTTATAAAAAAGTACTTAGTAACGCATAATAAACATATGAACATTTGTATGTGTGTATGTATGTATGTACGCCTATGTGTATGAATCTGACAATATATCTACATTGCTCCCCTCCTTTGTCGTTTTTATCTTCATTTTGCCTATTTTTCCTTTTAGATAATTCATCGTATCATTTTCCTCTTTCCCATTTGAGCTTTTATAATTAAAGCTACTTAAATTACCTCCATCTTTTGTCATATTTTCCTAAAAATATAAAACCATGTGGATAGCATTGAAACAAGGTTGACTACAAACTTTATCTAATAATAATACATGCTTTTCAGTAAATTCAATGTTCTTCAATGGAAAGTGGTATGTACAACGTGCATGGTAGTTACATAATAATAAATTACAGCAATCAGTAACCTAAAAATCGTTAAGCTCTTTTTCATGTTGAAGATTATCTTTATCGATGCCGTCGTCAATAATTAGAGCATCTCTGTTGGTGCACCTATGTCCGGAGCAATTCTTGCACATATTTGAGCATTTCTAGCCACTCTGACGACGCTCACAGTTTCTGACACACCCCGTATTACAAGTGCAAACAATGAGGGATTTTTCAGTATCAGCTGCCTTTGTGGTTGCAACTGGACGCAAATAACCACCAATCCTTTTCCAACCCCATTTTAGTGAATCTTTATTGACATTGAGCCATTGCTGCACTTGATGGTAAACTCTATAAGAGCGTTGTTGTCCAGCTGCTAAAGTGGGGGAAAGTACAGCCAACCTCAAATTTGTGTGTACAGGCTCCTTTGCGATGGTCTGCAAGTAACACTAAAGACGCAGATTATCCAAATTATCTGCATTTGTTGATGCAAATATCGAAAGGAAGAAATGGTTCCAGCATCAGCTAGCGCATCTGGGTCTGCATTTGGGTTGTTAAAAGTCAACAGCTTTGTGTAAAGCTCCTTGTCACTTTGCACTTTTTCAGAAGGCGTTATTGTTCCCTTTCTATAAATTGAAGAAACGGTATCACATCCGGCGAAAGTATAAGCTGTCAAGAGAACATCCTTCATTTCCCCGATACCACGCTGTATGCACCAGTGCAGTAAACTTTTTCTTCTTGGTTACCTTTCTTCGGTACAATCATCTTCAACTGTTTGTTGGCTGGAGCATGAACAACCAACAAGACCAATAAATCGGTGTCATTGCCAATTACGATAGCCTTTGTATCCTTCTTTGATTCGTCAATTGCTGTAAAGACGATCTTGATATCAGCACCACCTTCTGCCTGAATCACTTTGCAGCCAGCTTGCTGTTGTGTACAATGATTAGCGCAATCAGTTGCATCTTGTTTTTAGTATTAGTTAGAAATTTTGCTTGTCCAAGAGCAACATTAATTCCATCTTCCACTTTCACTTCAACATGTGTAGTAGTGGATGATGTGCGCAAATGTATGAGTATGTCGTCTTTGGTGCTGGGTGCTTCACCATAACCATCTCGCCCCCCACTTCCTTGAACCCTTTATATAATACACTTGGAGCGAATATTACGAGTTCATAGGCTTTTTGAATTTTTGCCAAACAAAAAAAGTTACATTTTTACCCCCTCTTTATCTCCGCAATCCTTTACTGGACTGCAAAAATGCATAAGACCGTTTTTATTGTAAATTAAATGTAGAGTAATTTTGTATAAGGTAAAGTTCACGGTAAACTTCACATGTAAGAGATATTTGTAAGAAACTGTTAAAACCTACCATTTTACTACCTTTGTGACGTCATAGCTCCTCACTCCACAGGCTAAGAAAGCGACAACAAGAGTTTTTCTACTGAGGAAACACCGCTAATTACGATGGTATCACTTGTCGGTATAAACCTACTCAGTCCCACGAAAATAATTATTAATTATCTTGGCCTCCCTACTAAAATTGGTTTTCCAATCAAGAACGCGTGAAATGCTGGCAGCATAGTTTTTGTGTCAGAAAATTCTCAACGAGCTGCTGAAATGTATCAAAATTGCTACTCAAATAACCAATAGTCGCATCTTGCTAAACTGGAAATAAAATTGTGAACTCACGGAAAAACTAACTAACTAACTAAAAATAGGGAATTTCCACTTCAGAGAAAATCCGCATACTTCAATAAGGCAGGTATCCATTTAAACTAATGCAAAGTTATAAGACTAACATAAATTACTTCTGTATTTGGTGGTTGTCATTGTTTCGTAGCCTCTTAAGCATGTATTAGCTCAAAGTGCTGTTGGCTACATAATTTTAACCCCAGGCCTATAGCTGGCTAATAGTATTTAAAGATAATTTTATAAATCCTAAAATTAATTCAAGAAATCCACGACATTCCATAAGAAAAACCAAAAATAATTAAATTTTCGGTTTAACCGGAAGTCGGGTAATTTTATTCGCAATCTTAAAATATCTGTCATATAAAATGGTATAACTTTTCTATATAAAAGCTTGTAGAAATTTAGAAAATATTTTTTTGTGGCTAAACCGTTTACCCAACTAAAATTTTGTAAGAGAGAAAATAGCTTCTAAATTAAAGTAACTATTCAGAAGAAAAACATTGGTAGTGATTATACAGGAGGTTAAAAAAATATGGATGGATAATTTATTGTGACGAAGTTTTTAAACACCCTATAATTTTCGAAATTAGGGTTTATTCTTCAAAAAGTTGTGGTTTACTGGTACAAACACATGGCCAATAAATAAATAAAATCTATCAAAGGTTTTACGACTTATTTCAAAAAATTTAAAAAAGTTAATCGTTTTTAAAGCCGTCTAGCGGCTAAACTAAGCAACTTTGTATATAGGTAAGTTGAGTTAAATCGTCATATTTTAGCTCAAAGAATATGTGGTTAACGGATTGACCTTCTTTTCAGGAACACCCTGTATAAAAGCAAAGAACATCGTACTACTAAACAACGCGGAACACGGAAAATTTACGAATGTCGTCAGATTGGAAGGATTCCAGCTGTTAGTGTCGTTCTTGGGATCAATCGGATTTATTATGGCTGACAATGAACTAGCAGAATTATGGTCAACTGTATACGCTTCTGCATCTGTTATATACACCAGGCGCAAATAGCTATATCAGTTTCTTGCCTGTAGTAAAAACATGTCAGCTCCTAACCTGTGGCTTGCGGAGGGCCGAGGACGGCAGAAGCAATGGAGGTTCCGGCAGACGCAGCGGGAGGCCCAGCGGACCGAGGAAGCGGTGATTGTATCACAGGTGAGTGCAGTGCTACACCCTCCAGCGTAGCTCCCAGGGAATTTGTAGAGCTCCTTGACAACTCGATAGTTTCAGGGGCCCAAATCGACGGTTTGGATGCCCGCAGGGTGCAGCCGAACAAGGAATGCTAAGCCTCTTCAGGGGGGAGTTCAACCTCTCGCAGGAAGCGTCCGAACTCTCCCAAGATCGTAGCCGACAGGAAATGGCATCCCACAATAAATCCAAATCCACAGTAAATCGAAGTCCACAGTAAATCGAATCCCACAGGAAATGGCTATAACGCACAACGCCCAAATAAGTCTCGAATAAGAAGAAACTGGCCTTATCTTACCTCACGCTGGAATTGAGCCAGAAGAAAGGGCAGAAGCAATGCTGGCCTCAGACGAATCCGCAGTTGCGAAGGACGTACGTATAACCAAATCAAATACGAACGTCTTAAGGGCACATGTGCTTTTTCAGATCCTCCGAAAAATCAAAACGGAGCTGAGCTATACTAATTAGCTCAAAAATTTAAGCACACGGCCGAGGCACTAGCAGCCTGCACCAAGTTTAAAATGGGAAAGACCTCAAAAATCCACCAGCTACCAGTTAACAAAACTTTCCAAAATTTTTGGGCCAGAAGATGCGAAAAAAAACAGCCTGAAAAATTTGACTGCAAGAAGTGATATCCTTTATCTAGCAACAAATAGAATAGTGCAGAATAATTTGTAACAGGATTTGCCTAAGCGCCATATACAAATATCTGTAGGAATATGACCAAAATAAATTTAATTAGTAGAATATGGGTAATTATTCAAAGAGTTGCTTACCAAACTGCTTGATAATTATAGGAAAATAATTAAAAATAAGATACAGCTAATTATACCTAGTTTAAAGCATGCAAAAATTGACAAAAGCCAACCATAAATATTCAAGTTCAAAAATTCAGCTAGCGAAAGTTCAATACTACGGGGGATACTCCAAAAGTATCGTAACAAGGCAGAGGAAAGATGGACTAAGGCGCAGAAAAAACAAACCAGAATGCTAACCGCATCACTATGGTGAACAACAAATTTACAAGGGAGCTACAGGAAATGCACGAAAGGCTAGAACAAGCACACGAGTACCCTGCAAGTGCGGCGCCGTCAAGCCTAAATATGGAAATGATCCCATGATTTGAGAGCAGATATGAGGAATTGCCTATGATTTTTCTGGCGAAACTCGACGACGTGATGAGGACTGTGCCAACCGAATGCCGGAAGCTGCAAATAATAAATATGGGCATGCGAAATAACGCCGAGATGTGGCACAGCATAATCAAGAACAGGTATGCAACATATGAGGGATTTAAAGAGCTGTTAACGCAGCAGTACTGGAGCAATGCGCACCAAGTCCAAGTGCGTACTGAACTGACTTCGGGGAGATACGTTGCTAAGAGAATATCAAGAAAAATGTACGTAATGCATAGGTACAACAAGGCGCAGTACCTGACCCCTAGGTTGGCAGAGGACGAGATAATCCAACACTTGAGGGAAATGTACGTAATGCATAGGTTGGCAGAGGACGAGATAATCCAACACTTGTCGCGGCACTTGGAGGCCGAGATAACGCGGGCAGTGGCTGTACAAAACGAGAAAACCCTGAAAGATTTCCTCGAAATAGTTAGGAACTATGACCTGGCAGTATTCAACGAGAAAGGAGAAAATCCGAATCAAAATCAAAATTTTAGTAAACGTAAATTGGACGATAACTTTGGAAATAATTTTATGCCTAATCGAAATAATTTTAACGATAATAATAACTACAATTACAATAGATAGGAAGGTCGCTAGAACAATAATTATCAGCGTAGAAATTTCAACAATAATGGGAGTCAAAATAGACCACAGTTCAATAGGGGGGCAATCAGCAACGAAGTTACGACTACCTAATCGACGAGCGGAATAAAAGAAGACGCCAGGTGTTGGACAATAACCAGCCAACAACAAATGGACAATGCGTAAATACAATGTTAATAGAGCCAGGAGAATACAACACAGATGACATGAACCGAATCGAGATAGTAGCGGTGCATGAGGAGCCCTCGATGAGTAAAAAAAACCTTAATTTAAGTAAATATTGTAGATAAACAAACCGCTAACTTGGCCATCGCCTACGACAAAACGGGGGAAAATCTCTACGACAAGTAAAGTATTGGCAATCAAGATTAGTATAAATGGAAAAGAATATGATGTCCGTACAATTTGTGATAGGTGTCTTTATTATTCAGCAAGTGCACAAAAGGCCCACAAATTGCCCGATTTCCGCGAAGACTAATTTTGTGTGATTCACAGCATTTTACTGCGCCGGAAGCCACCGCCCGATCTGCAAGACCTGAAGGTAGCATCCCCCGTCCGCAAGTCGCATCGAACGTAAATAAAGTCGAAGCAACGACCTGGAGCGATAGCGCGCTATCGCGCCAGCCGGACTTCCCGATAAGCGCTCCGTTCTACCTGCGAGAGGTCAAAAACTATCTACGCACCTGGAAATCGCGGGCTACTGATTTGCGCGCTGAGTCCACCTAGAGGAGACACTAACTTCCAGGAAGGCGTCGCACATTAAACTCTAAACACACAAACAATCTCCAGGTAAAGCTTGCCATATATTTTAATTCGTAAAATCCGCAGAAGGATAGTGCCTGCAAGCACAATTCTGAGATTTCCGACATCGATCGGTTTCGAGCGGAGAATTCTCGCGGATCGGCGCGGAAGGAAACACTCGCTGCCCGTCCGAGGAAAGACATCTCCAAGCCTCGTGACCTCCTCCGCAGAGGTGCCTTGTGGGCTGCCTGCCCCGCCAACAAAATTTCGACGTGCAATTGATAGTGTTTATAATTTCCGTATTGTATGATATACAGTTCAGTTCGCATTTTTGTAAGATACAGTTAGAAACATTATACTGATTTATTACTAACTTATCGTTGTTGTTGTATTTATTTATACTCGAGTGTACCGAACCCTCTTCGACAGTGAGTTATTCCGCGGCTAAATTTAATACACCCTTACGAGAAGGGTGGAATATTACAGTAGGAATTAAAATAGATGAACAACAAAAGTGCATCCAGATAAATGAAATAATAAGGCCTTGGTCTGGATCCGAAAATGGGGATCAATAACGTGAAAATTGTTGCCTAGCTAAAATAAAAGCAGGGGACGATATGAATTGTTGCCTAGCCAAAAGTGCAGGAAACGATATGATTTACTGCCTAGCCAAAAGTACGGGAGACGATATAATTTGTTGCCTAGCCAAAAGTGCAGGAGACGAAATAATAATAAATAATTGTACGATCATAGAAGGAATGCTGGATGATGAACAGATAGGGAATGATGACTTACAATATAAAAGCAAAATTATGGAAATAATAGAGATGAACAAGGAGATAATAAATCAGAAGACAGGACAAGCAACGAAATATTGCCACAGACTTGTTGTCGACGAAACGATGGGCTACAAAAGTAAAACTTATTCAATACCATTTGCAAAGCGCGAAAAAGTGAAACATGAGTTGCAGAAGATGCTTGACGATGATGTAATAGAACATTCAAAAACAAACTTCGTTAATCCGATGGTGGTGGTAAAGAAAAGCGATGGTGTGTTGACGAAATTGGATCTTAAAAGCTCATTTTGGCTGATTCCATTACACGAGGACTCAAAAAAATACATAGGTTTTTGCATAGAGGGGGAAATTTTCCATTTCAAAGTAGTCCCATTTGGTTTCACGACTTCATGTGCAGCATTGGTAAGAGCCATGCAACAAATTTTAAATAAATACGACGAGTTCTGCGTGCACTACATAGACCATATTTTAATATTTTTACGAGATGTGGAACAACATTTAGTACATTTAGAGTTAGTTATAAGTACGTTGAATGAAAATGGGTTGAAATTGAATTTGATCAAGTGTCAGTTTATGAAAACAAATGTAGGTTACTTAGGCTACGAGATTAGCAATAATGGGGTCACAATTAGTGAAAAAAGAATAGAAGAGATAAAGAATTTGGCTCGCCCCAAGAATTTGAAAACGTTGAGAGGACTACTTGGCCTACTAAGTTATTATAAAAAGTTCATAGCAAACTATTCCGAGTTAACTTTACCATTGGTTGAGTTGTTACGAAAAGACACTAAGTGGATCTGGAATGAGGATAGAGAGAGAGAGCGTTTACTAATTTAAAACACCAATTTCATGAAGGATTGCTACTCAAGTACTCAAACTTTACAGAGCTTTATCTTAAGGACTGACGCATCGAACATGGCAGTCGCTGCTGAGCTAATACAGGTTTAAGAAGGAGTAGAAGTCCCAATTTGCTTTATATCACGGATTCTGAAGGGTTATGAAACAAGATACGCTATTGCGTTAAAGGAGATGTGGGCAATTATATTTGTGATTAATAAGTTAAAATTCTACTTAACAGGAAACAAATTCTACATAGAAACAGACAATTCAGCAATATCGTTCCTCAAAAACAAAACGTTCCATAACGACAGATTGTACAGATGGGCGTTGTACTTACAACAGTACGATTTCGAGATAAGACATAGACCAGGGAACATGAACGTAGTAGCCGATTTCTTAAGCAGGAAGGACTCAGCAAAGAGTAAGAGACAGAAGCAATTATTAATAGGGATGGAGAAAATTTATCAACAAGGGAGGTTTTCAAAAGAAGAATTATTAGGTAAACAAGAAAATTTGGATCTTCAACAAATAAGAAATTTAGTACAACACAGTCCAAACCAAGAATATAAAGATTACAAGATAGTAGAAGGATTATTGGTAAAATTAGTGAGTGGTAAAGAGTTAATAGTATTATTCAGAGAAGATGTAGTCAACCTTGTAAAAGAAATACATCTCACTTTCGGACACTGTGGGGGAAGAAAAACATGATTAATGTTTCGCGAATGTTTCTACACAAGGAACGATCCAAAATTTATTAAACATTTAACAAATTGTTGCAAAGTCTGTCAATTTGACAAAGAGAAGAATCACACCAATCAGAACTTAATCAAAAGCATAAGAGTCAACAAACCTTTGGAACTAGTTACTATTGGGAAATTTAGTACCGGGACAATACGGGTATCGACACATCCTAATTTTGGTGGACGTGTTCTCAATATACGTTAAATTATACCCAGAAAAATACAGCAACACAGAACATGTGATAAAGTCTATCGAGAAATTCCAACAAGTGGAGACCCCGAAGAAAATTTTAGCCTACAACGCAAGCTATTTTAAGAATACCAGATAAATCAACAACTTAGCACAGAAAGGAATAAGAACATATTTCTGTAGCATACGACATCGGCAATCGAATGTGGCAGAGCGGTACATAAAAGAAACAATCAAGTATCTAAAAATAATGACCCATGAGCATTATAACAGATGGGTTCAATACTTATCAAAGGTGGCAGATTTCATCAATAACGTAAAAACAATGATAATGTCATCAAAACAGAAGAGCTGGAAAGAATTCTGGGAAAAAATGGAAATAGACAGCAAAGGAAATCAAAAGCTTTTCTACAAAATATTAAAGACACTAAGAAAAGAGAAGGCAAAAGAAGCAATTAGCATTATAGACAAAAAAGGTCAACTTCTGATGGAAGAGGAGACAATAATGCAAAGGTGGAAAGAATTCTTCCAAGAACTACTAGGAGAAAACGGTAATTCCGGAGAGAGCATAGAACAAGAAGAAACAAAAGAAAAAACGGACGATAGAAGAATAACGATGGAAGAATTAAAGAAAGTTATAAGGGAATTAAAAAATGAAAAAACGCTTGGAAATGACAAAATGACAACGGAAATGCTAAAGAATATGGGAGAAACAGCTGCACAAGAAATATTTAATAGAAGCTGGGAAGAAGAACAAATTCCAAACGATTGGAAGATTGCATTAGTACTACCTATACACAAGAAGGGCGACAAGAAAAATTGTAATAACTACAGAGGGATAACGCTTTTGTGTTCTTGCTTGAAAGTATATTAAACTATCATTAATAGACGCCTACAACTTGTCATAGAGAACACACTAGATGAATCACAAAGCGGTTTTAGAAAAGGTAGAAGTACACAAGACCATGTTTTCACGATAAAACAAATACTACAAAAACTACAAGAACAACGAAAGAAAGGATATTTCGCGTTTATTGACTTAGAAAAGGCGTTCGACAAAATACCACGATTAAAATTATGGGAGATTCTAAAGGAACGAGAAATTGACAGTAAAAGAATCAGAATAATAAAAAACATATACAAAAACAACATAAACTATGTGGTGTATAAAAATATGAAATCGGAACCGTTCATAACAACAGAAGGATTAAGACAAGGAGGGGGGCTTAGTCCAGCGCTTTTCATAATATTCATGGATGAAATAATTAAGAGATGCTCCGCTGAAACGAAAAAATTACACATTGGGTTCCGAAATCTACAAAGAGTGACTATCTCTGAGGGAGCCTTTGCAGACGACGTAGTTTTAATGACAAACAGTGAAACAAATCTTAAGAAAAATTTAGAAATTTGGAATAAAACACTATCAGAATACGGAATGAAACTAAACAAGAACAAAACTAAGGTTATGGTAGTAGGGGAAGAAGAAGAGCAAATTAACATAAAAATAGAAGATGCTGAATTGGAACAAGTAACATCATTTAAGTATTTAGGAGTAATGATGCAGTGCAATGGAAAACATGAAATAGATATTAACAATAAAACTGAGAAAGCACTAAAGATCTACCATGCCATGAACAACAACTTTATAGCCAAGCCAGAAATATTACGAAAAACCAAAATCAACGTGTTCAAATCAATCTTCAGGCCAATATTAACTTTTGGATGCGAGACATGGGTACTAACAAGACAACAGAAAAGCAAAATACAAGCGACTGAAATGAAGTATCTGAGGAGAGTAATAGGAGTTACGAGAGAACATAGAATAAGAAACACAGTAATACGGCAAGAACTGGGAGTCGAATCTGTTTTAGACTTCATCGACAAAAGACAGCTAAGCTGGTGGGGCCATTTACAACGAATGGATAACAACACACCAGTCAAAAAAATATGGGAAGCTAAAGTGCAGAAGAAAAGAAGACGAGGAAGACCACAACAGACATGGGATGAAGCCATGAAAGAAGCACTAGAAAAAAAAGGAATAACTTGGACGGAAGCTAGGAAATTGACGAGAGACAGGAAAAATTGGAAGAAATTAGTGAATAGTATTTAACTTTAATACCCGACACCATTTTATGGTAACCAGGGTTTCTTGATTATATATATATACATATTTCTGTAGCATACGACATCGGCAATCGAATGTGGCAGAGCGGTACATAAAAGAAACAATCAAGTATCTAAAAATAATGACCCATGAGCATTATAACAGATGGGTTCAATACTTATCGAAGGTGGAAGATTTCATCAATAACGTACCTAACATTACCACCGAGATAAGTCTAGTGACACTATGCAAAGAGATAGTAACAGTAAGGCCGTGGAGAAAGGAAGAGGATGCAACAGAAATTGTAGAACTATTGGAGAAGATCAGGCAACGAGTTAAGAAGATACAAGAAGATACGAGGAGAAGCAGAATAAAAAGATTAAGAAGCGCACGAAGTTCCAAATAGGAGATCGAGTAATCAAAAAGAAGCTAAGGGTAGCTGACCGAAGGGAGCAGATCTGTGCCAAATTCCTGAACGCTTATAAAGGACCATATAGAATACGTCGGATATTAAGCAATGAAAACACTTGCGAGCTAATTAATGAAAATGATAATAAAATCAGAGGACGTTTTCATAGTTCAGCGATTTACCCATATTTTAATAACATAGATTAGAATAGGTTAGGTTAGTTTACAAAACAAATGTTGGGACACACTCGTTAGAATAGATTAGTTTAGGTAGATTAGGCATTAGATAGAATCTAATGGTGAATTAAAAATTTTGCGATGAATTAAATGTCAGAATTGTGCTGATTAAAAGAGAGATTTGAGTCATGCAATTAAAATTTGTGACAATTAAAATGACAGCGCAAATCAACGTATGATATAAAATAACACTCATGCGGTGTAATTGTAATTCTCGAAAATTGGGGGAATATGAAGTGGTATTAAGCTCTTCGACTTGGCTCTGAATGCAGTGCAGAATGGTTGACAAATAAAATAAGCACAGAGTTGAGGTATTTTAAGTAACTGCAATGTTGAACTATTATTAATACAGTAGATGCATTAGTAATGGGATGCGAGAGCTTATAGTTAGTAAAGAAAGGCATGCTAAGGTAAAACATGTTTAGAGGGTTTCGAATTGGCTTGTGAATTAAGATAATTTAATATGAAAGGTTTGTGCACATGCAAAGCCAGACCACAGAAAATTTATTGAACACAAATAGTTTGTTGGGTGCAATTTGAACAAAGCTTAAGATTATTAAGTCAAAGAATAAGATGGTGAAACATTGTAAACTCGGCAGAAATGTAAACCGATTTGAAACAGACGAGAAAGAATTTGCAAAAGAGCAATTATTAAATATTGGCAAAAGAGTGTAGCGAACAATATGAAAGTGCGGGACTCGATAACCAGTGCATTTATTAAAAACAAAGTGAATATAGCAGAGCAGTGAATATTAAAATAATAATGTGTGCGCCATCGCAGAAAGACAATCATAATTATAAGAAAAAGGCAATATTTTAGTTTGTAAGAAATTTGAAAATTTAAAATTATGCAATCAAACTTATTTCTATTATGTACTAAAATTTATCAAATCTTATTTCCGTTAGCCTTATAACTTAGCAACCTAGATTAGATTTTGTTTAATAACGGAAGACAACAATTGAAATAAATTACTTGACGTTTGTGAGATTTGTTGCTCCATTTAAATAACTGATTTTGAATAATAAACGAGGATATTAACAGTTATAAATTATAGCATTTTATTGCCCATGTGTTTGTGTTTATATGGAAGTGTTTGTGAGGCTCTACACCACACATAAATTATAAAATTCTTCGATCCATTCCGAGGACATCGGCAGCAGCCAACTGGGAGGTTCGAGCTTCGTTCCCGGAGAAATTAAGTATCCTGAGTCTGAGGCGTCGGCAGAGTTTGCAAGAGGGCCACCATCAACAGCAGCAGCAAGGGGGCCGCCTCCAGCAGCACCTACGATCGTCTACGTCGCAGAACGAGCCAAAGTTTCCAGGTAGGACAGGCACTAATTCATGTGTTAGCGCCGGGGTTCGCAGCATAGAGCGAGAACCAACCTGTTCGAAGGCGGCCAGCGTGTTTCCCAGCGTCCATTTGCTTTGGTTTTTTCAAAATTAGCGTGGCTTGGGTAAATTCTGCAGATCCAGCGAAAAACCGAAGCGTCCAAAACAAATGCCAGAAGTAGCGTCGCTTCTAACAATCAAGGGACGGTCTTGACGTCATTATAAAACAAAAGCTAGTTTAATTATCAAGCGGGAAAAATTCAAACGACTTACCTGATGCGTTGTTCATAATTACACGAGTTTAAACATTCAGTTATGCCGTATTGCACGACCGACTAATTTGTGTTTATCTGAATTTCGAGTTAGTCAACCTCAGATTATGTGTTAAAAGATAGCAAAATTCGTGACCTAACCTGTAGAGAGTTTCATGTTTTACTGCTGACCTAACACACTGAGTTTGCAGTTAAATAGAATATTACAAAATAGAGGGCATATAAGAATTTTATTAATAATGCGATAAATAAAGATTACATTTCTTTTTAATCAGTTTACCAATTAGAAAAAAAGCTTACAGGGGCTTTCTTATCCACAGCAGTATAGTAACTAAATAATTAACTTGTAACTTGTATTAGATATTTTGCCGGCTGGTAAATATCGGCCTAATTTGGCTAACTAGTCGAGAGAATCGGGGTTCCAGCAAAGCTGCAACAAAACTAAGGGAGAGGGCGCCAGGTCCTCGACGTTGACTAATCCTTGGGTCGGACCTTTTCAAGGTAAGAGATAAATTCAGCAAAACAAATTAGCAAAGACCAAATAACTTATAACAACGTTTATTTAAATAATTGGTACTATAATGCAACACAATAACAATGAATAGTCAAACACGGACAAGCAAATCGACAAGCAAAAGCCATCAGAAATATACAAGCAAATCAATAACACAGCAATAATCAAATATCTACACAAACAATAAACAACCTATAACACATTAAAATTAACAAAGGGCATTGCATCAATATCTGTAAATGGACTAATAATAAAACAACCTAAGCTGTAAGCTATCGTGAACAAAGAAAACAAGTTGCTACTCATTTGGCAACGCAGGTACAAGAATTCGCACGCAACCTCTGAGGCAGAATTTTGCAAAACCAGATCTATTCAAATAAGGAGTCTAACTACAACCCCGAATGTTAGCTTGAACTTAAATGTGACAGCGTCAAGATTTTGAAGGGTCGAAACCCCCTTACGGTTGTATGAACATACAGGTCGAGGCGATTTCTGTCATCAAGTCATCATGCTTTTTATGACTACAAAACTACGGATTGAATATGCTCCTGACAAAGTTAAAATAACAAGTTGCAAAATCGCTTTACGAATATCCAATATTTGAGCATTAAATTACCGCGGGCGGTCATCTAGTTACAACTTATTGCCGAATGAAGTTTATAAACCTAACCTCTGCAGCTAAATTTGTTAAATAGAGTAGTTATTGTTTTGTGAAATACAGCTAGCCTGTAATCTGGGTAAGTTTAACTGTCCTAAACGGGCTTAATAGCATAACTGAATGTTCCATCACGTTACAGGGGCCCAATTCAAAACGACCTTCATCACATTTGTTGCAGGCCAAAAATAAGCAAACTTAAACGTAGCACTCAGTACCATGAATATCTAAAATCTCATACCACGAGCGTGGCTAATACAGCTGCCACAAAAATTTTACCTACAATTACATGAGGTGCAAAACGAGTTGAACGGTATGCCCTAATGCTACCTATACAATTAATTTACTATAACAAATACTTAATGAAATGCCTACAATGAACTAGGCGGTTAGTTCGCTAGCATAAATACGCACCCCAAATCAAATGTTTCGTACTATTCACACAGATACGGCTGGCCATGGCTGAACACGGTCCACCAGCTCTTCCGGAACATCTAGTGTGTCAAGGCCACAGGAAGTAGCAAAGGCGCCGGCTTTCAATAGCGAAGCGTGTAACGCAGGGGGGACAGCGAACAGGCCGCAGGCAGGCGATGCAAGCACTAATTGCCCCAATACACATACAAAGAACCCATTCCAGGTAAGAATTCATTTCCGGGGTGGAGTAAAATGGCTAAAAATACAAGTTTTCCAGATAGACTACGGCGCCCAAAAAAGGAGATCGTAGGCAAACACCAACTACAGACCTTGAGGTGTAATACAGCAATCTAGTACAGTCAGGCGTGCGAAGAATGAATGTTCCATTAAATCCGTCCGTGACGAAGCGAATGCCGGTGATATCAACACCAATCTCCGGAACATTCCAACAGGGTTTAAGAAGCCTCTATATCCTTCCAACAATGAAGATGGCTATCAAAGCCGTGAAGCTAGGTCCCCAAAACGAAACGATTCATACTTACACGAACCAAGACTTGCCAGAAAATGTCCAAGAAAATGTTCAAAAACAGCCCAATTCAGCTTATCAAAGTTCCAAAAATCGGAAAGTTGGCCAACAGAAAAACCAAAGAATGCAGAGTGTGCTTTGTACTGATAAAGACAGTGCTGTACTTTGTTTGAATTTGTAACTGATGCTAGTAGGGTTGCTTAGGCAGTGAAAATTATTGTATTTTTAGGAAATAAATGTAAATTGCCAAATCTGGTTAATTATTTCAATTATTTTAAGGAAAATGACAAAATGAGCGTAACAGTACATTTTGCAGATAATTGGAATAAACTAGAAAGCAGTTTATTTGTATATTTTCTTGCACAGATAAATGCCAATATAGAGCGAGAATCTACTATTGGCTTTATTTATAGCATACAGAGAGCATTTATGTCTTCTTAAGACACAAACATATTTTTTGTAGAAGTTTTACGATTTAACATTTTTATATGATGTCGCACACAAAACTCTGAGCAATACTCATGACCAACAGCAGATATTAACTGGAATTATAAAAAATTTGGAAAATGTTAGATAAACTGTAAAATTTTCTTATACTCATTTTTTGACATGTTTAATATTTTATTCGCAATCACATTGTAATGCGTCAATTTCATGACATGACAACAGCTGGGAACTAGATGATTACTGAATCTAGCCGGGAAATTATTACTTACCCCGAAAAATATTACATACCTAAAGAGTGGTTTGTTTTCATGGTTACAAAAATATTGAGTGGGTTGTTTTTATGATAACAAAAATATTTGCTACATCAAGATATCTATTATTCAGAATTCAATTGTAGTTATTTTTAAAATTAGATGATTGCGAATAAAATAGTATACGCGTCTTGGTAAACTACTTAATCTCTCGACAGTAATGAAATACGTCACTGTATAATACAAATAAATATGTAGTTATGTAACTGGAGTATCGATGTAAATTTTTTCTTCCATACTGTATTTGTTATAATAAAGTTTTATTTAAAAAATCTCGTTATTTTGTTGACAAGACTAATATTATGGATGGAGCAGAGGCCGTTACACTTGTACATGAATATTCATGTTTCGTTATTGATTTTAAAATTATGTCGGTGAAACTCAACTCTGGATAGTATTAATACCGTGTTCTGGAGGGTTGAAATGTATCTGTCTACGGAGCGTCGGATTAGAGTTCCAATAAGAGAAAATAACATTTTTTTTATAGCACATGTTAAAGTGTGCTTTTATCAACTCAAAACAAAAGGTCAAGTTTTACTTTAACAGCAAGGGTAGATAAAGTAGCACTTTAACATCAAGGATAGATAAAGTAATTTAATTTTCTAACTTTTGTTTAAATTAAATATGACAGCTTCGTATTATCGTAGCAACCCAATCTAGCTACTGACATTTTGAAATGTGATTGACTGTCATTATTTTCTTTTGAAATTGTTAAAGTTCTTGCTATAGAAAAAATATTGTATTATACACGACGATAAAGTTATTTCTATCCACTCTTGAATCATTAAAGTCTCGACTTCGTCTCGACGTTAAACGATTCACTCGTGGATAAAATTTAACTTTATCGTCTTGTATAATAAATTACTATTTTTCCATACGATTTTTTTAAGTATAAATACCATTAGTGAGGCTTTTTAGCAAAACAAAAATTATTTTCAAACCCAAATTCTGGATGGGTGTATGTATCATTTTAGATTTTTTCATCATTAGTAGCTGTCATATATTCTGCTACAAGTGAAAAATTTACAAGATCTTTGAAAACTGCTGATATGAACAATAAAATTGTATCAATACTTGCATTATTATTATGTGTTCCGGTATAAATTTTGTCCTGGCTAGCAGACAAGCAAATCGCGTGAATGACGGGCTGAAAATAAATGCGTATAAGAGGTGTTTAAAGGTGTAATTTAATCGTAAAAGAAGTGAGAGTGACCAATAGAAGGGTGGTGGATCAAGTATCAACAGTTTAAAGTAAGGTGTGTAGCAGGTGCGAGATAAGCAAGCAGCTGGTCAATCTGAAATATAAACATAGTGCAGAGCAGCATTAAAGCAAATTTGTATATGGCCAGAGGCATAAAAGGAATAGTGCAACCAAAAAGTACATAAAAATGAGTGATACAGAAATTTTTTTAGAAATATTAGGTGGAATTACAACGCAATTAGATGATATGAAAGCGCAAATTAAGGACTTGAAAAAAAGGTGGATGATAATGCAAAAGAATTTAAAAAATTAAAAAAAGAGAATTTAGAATTAAGAGAGAAGGCGGAATTGCAGGATAGAAGTATGAAAGTTTGGAAAGAGAAATCAGAAGGAAAAACATAGTAGTCCAAGGGGTAGGAGCCTCTGAAGATGAGACAGATGAAGCATTGAAAGGGAAAGTAGATGAAGTGTTTAAAAAATTGGATCTAAATGGAAAGGACATGATAGAAGGAGGAGAAGTAATGAGATTAGGAAAATACCAGCAAGAACAGAGGGACAGACCGATACTAGTGAAACTGTCAGATTGGAACAAAAAAATGGAGATCTTAAGAACTACTGAGAAATTAAAAGGGACAGAAATATGGATCTCAGAGGACTATCCAAAGGAAATACGTAAACAACGCAAAAAACTTGCCCTTTTTGCGAAGCAAGCCCGTGAAAAAGGGCTAAAAGCACAAATTAAGTACAATAAACTCATAGTAAACGGGAAGGGTTATACGCTTGACGAATTACAGACCAACGCATCTGTAAAACAGTCTTACGAAGGCGATAAGGCTTCGACAGCTAGAACATCAAGTATGAGGTCGCCAAGGAACACTGAAGATGGAGAATTCAGGAAACAAATGAGGACTATCACAAATACAGGAAGGAGAACAATAAACTATTAAAAGAAAACCGGACAGAGGAAAGGATGACGGACGGCGACGATATGGACAATGAGAATAGGCTAACAGTATTAAAAAAACAAAAAAAGGTACGTAAGTGTTCGCGGAAGCAGAGAAAATGTACCCTTCTGGCAACTTGGAATGTCTTAAGTTTATATCGAGCAGGGGCTTTAGAAAATCTGAAGCTGGAGATTAACCGCTACAAATTAGAGATAGTGGCTGTTCAGGAAATGAGATGTAAGGAAAGCGGGATAATAGAGTCAGGAAATTATTTGATAGCAAGTAGTGCAGCAAAAAATTGACAGTTCGGTGTAGGTTTTGTGATAAATAATAACCTCAAAGGGAAAATCATGCAGTTTCAACCGATAAATGGGAGGATAGCAGTTTTAAGGATTAAAGCAAGGTTTGCGAACATATATTTTTGTAATGTTCATGCTCCTACAGAGGAGAATGAAGAAGAAATGAAGGAGGATTTTTATGCTACGGTGCCAGAAATATTAAACAAAATCCCACGTCATGATGTCAGAATCCTATTAGGAAATTTTAATGCGAGAATAGGTAAAGAGGCACATTACCAGAAAATAACCGGAAGACATAGTCTGCATGAGGTCAGTAGTAACAACGGATCAAGAGTGATAGATTTAGCGGGAAGTAATGATATGGTCGTCTACTGCACCAGATTTCAGCACAAAAGAATTCATAAAGAAACATGGATGCACCCCGACGGGATAACAAGAAATCAGATAGATCATATATTAATAGACGCGAGACATGTATCAGATATGCAAGATGTGAGGAGCTTTAGAGGGGTTGACTGTGGCTGTGACCACTTTCTGGTATGCGTCAAATATAAACAAAAGATAGCAACTAGGAAAGAACAGCGAGGGAAAGTAAGAGAAAAGTACGATACAGACAAACTGAAATTGGAAGAAACAATAGCAGCAAAGTACGCGCAGAAAATATCAGACGAGCTAAAAGGGAATAGCGAAAGAAAAGAGAATGAAGGTGAAAGGGGCATAGAAGAAGAATGGGAACAAGTAAAGAGTGCATTAATTAAAACAGGAGAAGAAATATTAGGTAAAGAAAAAATCGAGAAACGAGAAAAGAAATGGTATGATGAAGAATGCAGGGAAGCGATCAAGGAAAGAAATGCAGCTCGCATTAAGATGATGAACCTAGTAAATGAAGAAAATAAGGAAGCATATAAAAAAAGCAGAGAGAAAGCAAACACGATATGTCGTAGGAAAAAAAGGGAGTATGAGAAACAAGCGATCCTAAAGCTGGAAGACCCAAAACAACAGAAGAATAAAAGAGAATTTTATAAAGCAGTAAAAACGCAAAAAAGGGTTACCAACCCAGAGTGAATTTATATAAAGACACAGAAGGAAACTTAGTAGGAAGGTATGGAAGCTATGAAGCTATAGAAGAAATATTTTGAATTCCTTTTGAACCCCGAAGTAAACCGAGGTGAGGAACTGGAGCAAAAGTACCCAAACAGAAAAAGGCAAATGAAGAAATAGAGTTGCCAACAGAAGACGAGGTTCAAGAAATAATCTATAATCAAAAAAATAATAAAGCGCCAGGAACAGATCAGGTAACAGGGGAAATGATAAAATACGGGGGAAAATATCTGGGAAAAGAAATATACCGGCTTATTAAAAGGATGTGGTAAGAATAAGATATGCCAAGCAGCTGGAGGAAAGCATTAATCTGCCCCTTACATAAAAAAGATAACAAAATTGTACTACAAAACTACAGGGGAATAGCACTGTTAAACGTAGGGTATAAGATTTTAAGCGTAACAATAGCGAAAAGGCTAGAAGTAATAATGGAAAGAGAAGTAGGCGAGCACCAAAGTGGCTTTAGAAGAGGTAGATCAACGCCGGAGCATATCTTTACGATGAGACTGATTTTAGAAAAAAGTTACGAGCAGGATATCAGCCTCTACCTCCTTTTTATTGATTTCAGCAAAGCGTATGATACTGTAATAAGAGAAGAAATGTATATAGTGCTAGAAGAGTTAAATGTGCCAGATAAAATAATAAACATGGTAAAGATGTGTCTTAAAGATGCCAACGCAATAGTAAGAGTACAAGACCAGTTATCGGAAGGTTTTGGGATAAACGAAGGTTTGAGACAGGGTGATCCTCTCTCAACCGTACTGTTTAATTTGGTCCTGGAAGGAATATTAAGGAGAGCGCACATTAATATGAGCGGCACAATCATAAATAGAATGTCTCATATCCTCGCCTACGCAGATGATGTGGTCATAATTGCCAGAACAATCAAGGAGTTAAAAGCGGTATATGAACACCTAGAACAAAGTGCAGCCAAGGTAGGGCTTTGAGTCAATGAAACAAAGTGTAAATATATGATCACAGCAAGAAGGAGTTCCGTACAACGACATGCTCTGGAAATAAATCAAAACAACTTCGAGCAGGTGACACACAAAGTGAAACACAAAGTTAACAGTGTATAAAACCATTCGAAGACCAATCGCAGTGTATGGGGCGGAAGCGTGGACTTTGGATAAAGGACAAATAGAAACTTTGAATAGGTGGGAACGGAAGGTGCTAAGAGATATTTTCGAATCAGTGGAAGAAAATGGGGAGTGGCGAAGAAGATATAATTATGAGTTACGGGACAGATATAAAGCACCAAGTATAGTGAGTGAAATTAAAAGTAGCAGGTTGGGGTGGTTGTGTTACCTACAGAGGATTAAGATGGCAAGACCAAGGGCGAGATGGCTAGATATGGTGGAAATGGATCTGAAGGAAGTAGGAATCAACAACTGGAGAACGCTAGCAAAGGACCGGCTCAAATGGAGAAGCATAAGAGGGAAAGTGAAAGAAGTGCAAGACCAGGCGCAGACCTAACTAGTCTGTCCAAGTGTCAATAAGTTGGGAAGCTCGAAAGAGAGGCCATGGTCCTAAAAGGACCGGCAATGGCCAAGGAGTAAGTAAGTAAGTAAGTATAAATACGCAAAAATGTTGTCGCTCGAAATATCGACATATTTTTGTAAACGTTTACAATCAATACCTACGCTACAATAAAAAAGAATGTCTGAAAAATACAAAAAAAAACAAATTCACGCTCTACAACAAGTAAACATTTTGTGTTGGGGGCCGTGTCGTTGCAGTTTCGGGATTGTTTGCTCTGCAGGTAAAGCATAATCGGTAGAAGGTGCAAGCTTGTAAAGAAATGTTGGTGTGGTGAAGGAATAAACAGATACCTTTCTTTTATAATATGCAAATTAATAAATAAAAAGAGGCAAGACTTACCTGATTAAATAGATTGTAATGTGGTTCTTATATTCAATATTAAAAATAATGAAAGTCATTTCAAAATATAAACAAAGTTTCAATTGAAATAATGCTAGAAGTTAGCATTGGATCTAATGGCAATTTAATCAAATTATTATTTTACCCAAATGTTGAAACTCGACCCTGATTTGAGTTATTCATGTTCTACCAAGCTACGCAATAAAAAAATTAACCATTAAACTAAAGGGCAGAATACTTGGCTATTTAATGAGATTTGTACTTATTAGTTATGCAAACAGGTTGTGAGTAGCTATCAAAATATAAATTAATATAAAACATAGGAATAATACGCGCATTCCTTGTAATAGTTATGATAAGCGTTGGTAAATGCAATAAGCCAGTTTAATAATTATTTAATAATAACATAGTGATATCAGATACTGTAGATTTTAAAAGCTAATATTTGAAAACCAAGTAAATTTAATTATGGAACTAATTTATTTGCAAATTTTACTTGTTATTTTCTTGTAGCTATCTATTTTGGGATCCTTGTTAGAACGTTTTGCATAGTAGCTTTGTATTTATTAATAAACGCCCCTAGTAGCGTTCCTAGATTTAGCAAGTATTCCAGCTTTAATAATAATTTATTAAAATATGTGATTACAACTAGTTTTATTGATTGTTTTTTTTGCATAACTGCTACTTTGTTCTTTATAAAACGACTAGCATATTTTAACAAAGGCTGTAAACTTATTAATTTTAACACATGTATATTAGTTACGTAAAATAGCTGTGGTTTCCGTAGGTATTCTAAAGCTATTGTTAATTTTATGTATGGTGCTCTAAAATATCATTGTCAAGAACAGATTTCTGTTTACGTTGTGTATAAAATTTAGAGTTATTTTTCTCGGTAGCTTTACATTTAAAGCATTGAGTAGGTAAAAATGTGGGAGTGTTGAGATGCTGAGCGAAAATAATTTCCATTATGTGCATTTCGTAATATTCCAGTCTTCATTGAGAAAAGCGATACACCTGCTGGGGTTGCCAGGGTAACGTTATTAAAGCAAAATATCGCTTTTGTAATGGACCGATAAAGGTGTCCCATAAAATTTTATGAAAATGGCAAAATTCGAAGAGAAGACGATAATTTCTTATTTACCTAATAATGTGTTTATTAGTTGAGATTACTTCGAATGCTTTAGAATTATTAAACTAATTTTGGAACGTTTTGACCTTCTAAGGCTTTTCAGTATTATAAAATAAGAGAAATGATTAAAATTAGGTAGGTTCAGGTTGCGGGATATGATTTGAATCGGTATTTTAAGACACAAAAATTGATAAAAAGCGTATTGCCTATTAGTAGGAAAAGATTGATATAACTATCTTTTTCCCAAATAACGAGTATTATGAGGATCCAGTGCACATGCAGGGTAGTGGTTAAATCTGTGAGCAACTGAGCATTGCTATTATGCACACTGCACAGTCAATAAATGATTGTTCATTAATAAAGCCGTTTGGGATTGGCGGTGATTTATTGAACGTATGTCTAGATTTAGTGCTCTTATTCTCGGTTATCATGTTACCTGTCATGTCATTTTCGTTTTTAATTAAGAGAAGCAAACGGATTTCAGGTCATGGCCAACACTAAACGGTTTTATTAACGAAGACCCGCTCCTGTCTGATATAATTTTATTATACTCGTAATTATACATCCACTGATATTTTCTCTACCGACATATCTTATATAAAATTGTTAATAATAATACATTTATTGTAGATCAACTTGTGTGCGAAATCTGACGGCGGGTATATTAATATTTAATGTACGCAGGAGGTGGCCTGCACAAACATGGAAATTCAGAATTAAAACAAAGCTTCAAGTTCACTAGAAATGTCAACATATGACGTGTTGAGTATTATTTTAGTGCCAAAAAATATAGCCACCTTACTTATTCAAACATTTATGTTTATTTATAAAACCTGGAATGGTGAAATTATGCTGCACTGAAAAACAAGTGTGAAATTGTTAATGTAACATGTCTCAAACTTTGACGAAATAAATATGCTAATAGTATATAGGGTGATTTATAAATATGGTCATTAAATTTAAAGGTAGTTAGAGGACATCAGACAGTATAACTTTGTATGTGTAAACTATACGTCAAACATTAATAGTATTCCCACAAATTTAAAACATTTAATTGCTTAAACTAATTGTTGGTCATCATCCCGAATTTGAAAAAATGCACAAGCAAACAACAATTACTTGGGTATTTTACTCCCACTTCGTGCATTATCTTAATGTAATCTTATTTTATGTAGCCAGTGGTTCTAGAACGCTTGCACCAAACCCTAATGCATTTTTTAGTAAGCAATTACTTTTTAGTGCAATGTATTGAGGTCAGTATAAACCGTAAAATTCTGAGTCGAAATTTTAATACTACAATGATGGATTAGTCTTCCTGAGCCCTAAAGAATATAGCCACGTGTAACTTTGTCGCCACCTACACCTTGTGAATTTATTATTATCATTATTTTTGCAAAAAGGTTAGGAAGATTTACAATTACTATTATGTTAAATTGTCAAACAATAAACCGTGTACCAAAGTAAAAAAAGCAAATTAAAATCTTTGTGTATTTTTCTAAAAATCGAAATAAAAATCAAAAGACAACACTAAAAAATACTGATCACTTTCCGTAAATAAACTGCACATATTCTTTAAATTTAACTGCAGAAAAAAACCATATCACGCACCATACACTTGTGCCCACATAATTGTCAAATCATTGTTAAGTCCCGTAGATCGTACTTGTTCTTGAAAGTATTAGCAGACGTTGCTGAAACTGTAGCTTCAGGAAGGAATTTTATACGCGAAGAACCCGGTTGAAAAAGAATTGTTGAGGCATCCTAGTATAAACTTTTATCTTGTACAGTTCTCCATTTCCTTTTTTTGAGCATTCTTGAAATGTAAATTTCACCCAAACACTTTCGTAATAATACAGAACGACTTATCCCACACGTATTTACAATGTAACTGATTGCAGACTGTAGTGGTAGTAGTAGTAGTAGTAGTATTAGTAGTTGTGGGGAGACTGAAGTCTAGCAAGGCCTTCATAGACCCATTTACCAACCCCTGGCCATTCTCTCAACCACTTCCAATGTCACTTTCTCCCTGCGTAAACCTATTCCATTCTTTAATAAAGGTCAGGATATCGGCCCACTCTAGAAAGTTTAGCTCTTCCTTTTGAAGCGTATATGCTCGAAAAGATCTAAACTTCGCTGGTATGTTTCACATTCTTCTAAGTTGTGGAAGGATGATTTCTCTTCTCTCCCGCATCGTGGGCAAATAGAATCTTCCTCTATTCCTCGACTCCGAATTTGGCTAGCTCAGTCGCCTTCTAGTTGTTGTGGAACCCCGTCCTCTAACCTAGACGACTTTGACATCTTTTTTTCTTGCCAGCGTTGCTAAAGCATCTTTATATTCCTTGACGAGAGCTGATATTGACCTGGCTGATGTAGATTTATTGCTCTGGTGATGTCCTGATCTTATCCCTGGTTGTTACCAATAGAATGTCATAAACTTCTGCTTAAAAGACCTCGGTGAACTTTCCTAAAACAAAGCTTTCTTGTACCCCTCGGTCTTCCACATAAATTCCTTCTCCAGAAAGCCACCCGTGTAGCATACCAAGGCATCCGGCTAGAACTTAACTTGCTTCTGCTCCCACTGATCTCTTGTTGGGATAGTGACAGGGTATCCCTTTTCCAACCTCAATCGATTTTCTGCTTAGGTTACCTTGTATGTTGACAAATGTATTTTCTTCGCCACCACTTTGGCAATCTTTGCATGGCCCATGGATACTCATTGACTATTCCAAAGTCATGCTTTCTGAGGTGAGTAACTTCCCTTTTTATCCAAGGCCCGGAAGTCCAGTATAACCTCAAGCGAGGCCGATGGGGTTATCCTCATTCCTTCTGGAGTTTCCAGACGGGCTAGTCGTTGGACCTTTGCCAGTCTTGTAGACTGTTATTTTCGGAAATGTTTCTGATTGTGTCGTCATTAATATTGGTCATAAACATATTTTCCTCTAGCAAAATGACGGTTAAGCGCAATATTTTAATGTTATTGACATAATATTCTATCGTGAGTACTCAGAATTAGGGGCGGATGGGACAACCGAGAAATCAGGAAATTTCTAGATGGGCAAGGGCCCGGCGGTGGTCCGCTTTCTGGAAGCAAAAGGAATTGCCAAGGCGGCATTGTTCTGGGCTAGTTTATAGTTTTATGAGGATACTTTCATAAAAGTAGTAGAGATAGGCGGGTTCTAGGCCACCCTATGTCATTTCTGGGCCACTTTGCGGCTGACGCAATATTGCGCAATCTCAAGCGCGCCAAACCAAATGTCAAAGGTCATCGGTGTCTGCCAGTCACCAAAAATCTATCTTTCTCTCTTTAACACATAAGGTTCTACAAAAAACCATCTTTCTCTCTCTAACTCAAGCGAGCCCGGGGGGCAAAGCCCCAGCCGCCAGACCCTCATGTGCAAGTTCGGGAGCGGAGGAAGGTTCAAGGTCACACCAACCCCGAGGGTTCCAGCTGTCGGGGCCGCATGCTCAAGTTAGGGGGTGGGGGGAAAGATTTACATCAGATTTTTTTGTATATTTAAATAGAATAACAAGTACTGGGCATTTTTATTAAAATACAAATTTAAGGCTAATTTGTCATTCAACTCTGCGGGGCGGGGTGGTGGGGGAAGGGGGAAAGGTGGTTCGCTACGGGTTTACATCGCGCGGGGCAGAGCCCTAACCGCCGGGGCCCCCATGTTCAAGTATATATTTTCGGGTAAGATATTGCGTAACATGTTCTGGGTATTGCGCAACATCAACCCCAGGGGCAGAGCCCCATCCGCCAGACCCTCATGTGCAAGTTCGGGAGCGGAGAAATTTTCAAGGTCACACCAACCCCGAGGGTTCCAGCCGCCGGGGGGCTCGCATCAGTTTTTTTGTATATTTAAGGCTAATTTATTCCAGCGCTGCCAAATTTTGATGAGCGTGGGAACCGAAAGTGAAACTGCAAGGTGTCATCTTCATTATCTTGTCATCTTGGAAACCGCGTAAAAAGTCACTAGATGTGAATAACATCCCCTAAACCTGAAAAATCGCACATCAGTGGTTTTGGGACTCCATGCGGAAGTTAGAAGGAAAGGTTCAAGGTCATCAGATTTTTGTATAACTGGGCATTTAAAGTCCTTATTTCGCTGCGCGGAGTGAGAGGGGTGGAAGGGGGAAAGGTGGTTCTCTACAGCCGGTAGAAAGTGAAAGTTTTTTCCTGTTGTAACTTGTTATTTAGTTTAGTCTGTGCGCAGCCGTTGAGAGATAGAAATGTGTATTGAAGACATAAGACTAAATCTTTTACCATTTGAAACACGTTTACTTACATATTCCAACTGGGTCAACAGTGTGGTGTTACCTGCTTCTCTAGCCCGCGCCGGATTTTTTTATTTTAATATCGAGGATTATGTCGAGTGCTTTGTATGTCACGTGGTAGTTCATGATTGGAAAGAAGGTGACGATCCGCTGTCTGAACATATTCGTTGGTCTAACAACTGCTTATTTGCGAGACTACTTTGGGAAGAAAGGAAGAAGCAATTTGGGTACGACACAGTTGACACATCGCAACGATGACGTCGTCTTCAAGCACCAGCATGAATGTTAGTGGGGAGATTGAGGAGTTTCTAGAAAGAACTAAAAATATAAAATCTCCTCTCCTTGTGGATGAAGAAACCCAATCGAGACGGCCGGAAAGCTGTAAAAGTCATCTGATTTACAATACTGTGTACATGTTAAGCGAGGAACAGGACCACAACAAGTATGTTGAAGTGGGATTTGATATTTTTTCAAATCTTCAGCCTTCGATAAAAATCGGCTGTTTGGGGTGTTCCGATATTTTAGAATGTGCTATGTTATGTAAAGATCGTCGCAGCTGTGTGAAAACGACAACTATTTCTGCCGACGAATGGCAAAGTAAACTTGCTAATCGTGAAGTATTTTTTCTACGAAGCGCGTTAAATGACTTTGAGAACGAAGATAATAAAATAAAAGAAATAGTGTTTGGAACGATGTATCGTTGCCGGTTGTATCGAAGCGACTTTGTAGAACTGTTTAAATTAAAAGACATTATTAATTACCGTTTGGAACTGTTGCATTCTTTCGCTTTGCCAGCTTTCTATAAAAATTTTCTTAAATTAGTGTCCGAGCTCACGGAAGAGGAGACGGGGGAAAGGATCATTAGTGACGCGTATTTAATTCTAAACAGCGAATTAAACATTAATTACCAGAATATTTTGTGCGTGTTGGAAATTCTTTCCTTATATCCGGAAAATATATTTGAAGCGGTTAATACGTTACGAGGCTCCTGGTAGGAAAACATGATGCAATCTTCCGCAAAAACACGTAAGCAAAATGAAAAGCTGTTAACCTCGTATATTGCAAAACTGGAAATGTTAAAGAAAGACTTGAATAATTACTGCGTAAAAATACGTGTTTTTAAGCAGTTTCGGAATTTATCTATAAATAATCGAAAACAAATAATACGCAACAGTGGCATCGAGGCGGCCGGTTATCCAAGATGAATATAACTTCGTTTTTGTTGCTGTCCCTGCTGACACCCGAAAAGGACATAATTATCTCTAAACCTGTTTTGGCAACGCGAGCTTACATTTATCCCGAGCTTGCTAACGACACTGCTCCATTGCCAGCCTACAATGAATCGTTTTGGCCTAAAAGATGGATGCCCATGACCTTGGATCACTTATCAAATGGACACGAAGGTTTTGTTTTTCGAGCGAATTTAAAACATCGATTTAGTAATGAGACGGCCTCCTTTCTCTTATATAAAATTCGTTACAAAATTAATAATGCGCTCGAGGAAGTAAATTGGAAAATGGAAATATGGAACCGTTCACTTAGCGGTATGAAAAACTGTAGCGACTTCGTTCCGCATATTACATTTAATCACTATTATGTTGTAGAGCTTATATTATCTATAATAGTATTAGTATTAATTGTGTTGTGTTCGTTAGTAAGTTATACTTTTTATAAAGAAGTAATTCAATAAAAGAGTTTTTAAAAAGTATTTTTTATTTATTTTTAATAACTATACAAGATCATTCTTAGATATCCACGAATTATGACTATTATCAAAACCTAACCATTTAACGAGCAGTTGACTTCCTTTTTTTCTAACTACTTTTTCTACTAGAAAAATGCTGGGATGTTTTGTTTTCTGCAGCTCGTATTCGTAAAATGCGCCTTTAATTTCCTCCCCGTTTTCGTCTTCTAAAATGTATGTCCTTGGATTGGTAAGGGGGACTTTTTCAACTTTAAAAATTTCGTTGCTCCATGTAGGCGTGTATCCTTTAGCGAACGCCGCCCGATGCTTGCTAACCCTTACGCGATCGCCAACGTAAAATTTTTGCTTCTTTGGATCCACCATTTTTATATGGCTATATGCTCTCTTAAAAATTTCGGGGGCGTTATTTTTATTAACGGCTTCCGGTTTGTATCCAGTTGTTCTGTGTTTTGTCGAATTATATTTCTTTACAATTTTTGGCAATAGATGTAGCCACTTGTACGATCCTTGCAAACTAAACTGTTTCCACATCATATTCTTGAGTGTGCGATTCAATCTTTCTACTATGCTGCTTTTTAGATTGGAATAACTGCTGTAATGGTTGACGCCGAATTTTCGCATTAAATTTTGAAACTCCTTGTTATAAAACTCTTTGCCCATATCTGTTTACAAGTTTTTAGGCGCAGTTTTAATAGTTGAAAGCACTTTTTTCATTGCTTCAGCAACAGCTTGGCCGGTTTTTTGTTTAACGGGAAGTGCCCAAGCGTATTTTGAAAACGCGTTGATCACCACTAAAATGTATCGATGGCCTTTATTTGTTTTTGCGTACGGTATCATTTCCACCAAATCGGCTTGAAATAAATCGTTTAGTCCCTTTACAATCACCCGTCTTCGTTTAAAATTTTTTCGGGCGGGTTTATGTAATTCTTCGACAACTTCTTCTTTAGTAGCTCCCGTGATGGTTAAAATGCATAACGAACTCGCAACAGAATAGGTGTTTTGAGTTTGGTTTGTGCTTTGCGCTTATTTTATCACCTTTGTTTAGTTTAGTTCCAATGAGGTCTTCCTTATTAGACTTCTCTTCACCGTTTATGGATATTTTCGCATCTAGCGGTGTCCAACTAATATTCGAAATAGTTGCAGCCGGTAGTTTATATATGTATTCCAAAGTTTCATTAGCAATTAAAAGTCGATACTGCCCATTTCTATCGGCGTTGAGTGCCATAATGTAAAAAATAGCGCTGCGACTAACTGACTTAAGCTCGCCCTTGTAAGTTTCTATCTTCTTTGCCACATCTTCAATATCCTTCTTAGAAGTTTCCATAATTTTTGCCGCATCTTCAACAACTGACGCAATCTCTTTCTTAAAAGTTTCTACCATCTTTGTCGCATCTTCGGCCACATATATTTTCGTTTGTTCTACACCCGCAGAATGGTGATGCTGGTGTAGATGTCTACCAAACTTATTTATAGGCATATTTCGCCCCGAAAGTCCGCTACTATATGACGAGTTGTGGCGCATAACTCGCTATTTATTTTATAACCTTAGCGGTTCTTAAAGCGTCAATGATACTAACAATTTCGTTATCGTGACCTGTGTGTCCAGCTGCCTGGGAGGCAAGTAATACACGCAACCGATTCACTAATGAGTTGGGATCCTTCCAAGGAACATATTCCACTTTTTTGTCCGTCACTGTTAGTAATCCCTTGCCGCGCCGTGGTACCTTCGTCGCTGGTCTGCCAGGAGCTTTTATGGTTGAGGAGGCAGTTAGAGGTCGTACTATTTTCATGTATTTAGACCCTGCGTTACCGCTGATTCTTTGTGCGGGGTCGTAGTTTACACGATTTGCGGCGGACCGCTCCACTAAATCTAGATATTGCTCTAAATCTGCGTTTTTGTATATATTTGGTTTCTTTTTAAACATCAATTCGTAAAATCCTGGAGTGCCTTTGTAGATTATTCTGTTGCCGTGGTCCGTAATAACGATATCTTCGCCCTCGAACTTGATTTCTTTATTTCCTATTGCAAACTTATCTCTCTCTACGTCGAATCGGACTCCGTAGTGCAAATCGTACTTGTCCTCAGTATCTCGTATCATTCCTTCCACGTATGTGCGAGCTAACCCTTGAAATTGTTCTAAATATTGGCCAAGAACTTCCGGTTGCAGCATTTGTTGGATGGTTTCTCTGGCCGCTTGTACAGCACTTTCTTCTGCTGCCGCCTCCGCAACCTCCGTTTGCAACTGCTCATCGTATTCTTCTACTGGTTGACTCTCGGATAATACATGCGTAGGCAAAAATCGAGGTGTGGAGGTGTGTGATGGCCCCGGTGTGGAAGTGTATGATGATCCGGGAAGGAAAGAAACTTTGCCTGGGGTGTCTATCGCTCGCGGACGGGGCAAGATAGAGGGTGTGGATACTCTACGTTTAATGGTTATTGGCAAATAATCCGCTTTTGATTTGCCCACTGACGCGCCTTCTTGCTTTATAGTTGTTAGCAATTCGGCAAGCGGTTTGGAAAGGGGTTTGAATTGCTCCGCTAAAATCGTTTGGGATTGGGCAATGTCTGCTTTTAAAGCCGCGTATTTTCTTTTTACGGTTTTTCTAGTTTTAAGCAACTCCCTAGCCAAACGCTTATCCATCTTTCGTTTGTGGATGTCCGACAGCCACTGAGTCCTTTTAAAAACTGGTTTTAATTATGTATTTTAAAGTAACAATCGAATCCTTTCCTATATCTTCCCAAATTCATTTCGCTATCTTTATCTATAACTAAAAATCCATAACTGTCGTTCCAACAATACGCGCATAAATCTTTAAACTGCTCAAAAGTCATGTCGACGTTCACGTGATCGTCGTGTATGTGTTTTAGATTGGTTTTGTCTTGTTGAAAAACTACAATAAGATTTGCGTTATCTCTAATAAGTTGTTTAGGAATAGACGAATACGTTTGGCACAGATAAAAACAATCGATATTTCTATGTCGTCCGAAACAAAAATAATCCCTAATTATGCTTTGACTATCGCAAACCACATCGTCGAATATGATGACAGAATTAGGTTTTGCATCTTTAGGTTGTTCAATTACAGACCCATCGAGATATTCATACAACCCAATTTCTTTTATGGGTTTTAGAAGTTTCCTCAGGTACTGGTATTTTGGTTGATCCAGAGATTTACAATATAAATAAATGTTTTTGAATCGTAAACCGTTTGGATGTTCTAACAAGCTGATCATTATATTAGTTTTGCCGCAGTTAGATCTGCCAACAATAAGACATCTTTTACATCCTTCTCCCAATAACACGCTGTGTTTTCGATATTGTTGGGTTAACGCGCTAGCGTCGTGATTTACGATCGGTAGCGATTGACTCTGTTTCTCAATCTTAACTTTTCTCATTTTTTACCACCACCACCACCCGTGATGTGTGCATTAAAAACTGAGCCCAACCTACCTAGTACCGAAATTATATAAGTAAAATTTCTTTAAAGTGTATGCAGTTGCGGCGCAACTACCGCACGTGTAATATGAAAGAAGAAAGTATTGGTCGTCGTCGTCGTCGTCATCGCCTTCGTCGAGGAAGAAAAGGTCGCGGTGTATTAAATACGCTCATAGATAAGTTGCCGTTTGAATTGCACGTGCCGGGATATAGATTTTGCGGTCCGGGCACTCGTCTAAAGAAAAGACTTGCACGCGGAGATCGAGGAATCAATCAGCTGGACGAGGCGTGCAAAGAACACGATATCGCGTATTCGCAACATCAAGATCTTCAAAGACGACACGAAGCCGATAGAATACTTGCCGACAAGGCGTGGACACGTTTTCGTTCGAGAGACGCAAATTTAGGGGAAAAGGCGGCGGCACTAGCTATAACCGGTGTTATGAAAGGAAAAACTAAGCTGGGGATGGGAGGCCGTCGGCCTAAAAGAAGTGGTGGCGCTATAAGCTTTAAGAGTGCAGTTACTCGCGCTAGAAACCGGCTCAAAGAAAATAAAGGGCGCCGCAACAACTTATTGGCGGCCTCTAAACTGGCTCTAGGTTCAATCGCAAACAACAAAATTACGCGACCAAGAAGTAGAATAATAAAAATTCCTAAAACGGGAGGTATTTTACCGCTCATCCCCATATTTGCCGCATTAAGCGCTCTTGGATCATTGGGAGGGGGAGCTGCGGCGGTCGCCAAAGCTGTTGGAGATGCCAAAAGTGCCGCCAAAGATCTAAAAGAAAAGGAGCGGCATAATAAGACGATGGAAGCAATAGCCCTTGGAAAAGGTTTACATTTGGCGCCATATAAAAGAGGTTTCGGATTATACTTGAAACCGTATCAACTAACAAAAAACTAACTGTGAAGCTGCCTCGACGCGCACTAACAAACGTCGATTTAATTAAGTACGCAAAAATATTAAAAATTCCAAATTTTAGGGGTGTATACATGCGTAACGATTTACCTTTGAGGATTCGTGAGAACGAAGCCGGTATTGTAAATTTAGACGATAAAGTAGGCCCGGGTACTCATTGGACTGCTTACGTAAAACGTAGTAAAAATATTAGATACTTTGATAGTATAGGGCATTTAAAACCACCCCTAGAATTAATAAAATATTTTCGTAGCGACGGCGGCGGCGGCAGCAAGAATAAGATTACATATAATTTCGAGAGATATCAGGACGTAAATTCTTATAATTGCGGACATCTTTGTTTACAGTTTTTATATAGCTACTCAAATTGACTTTTACCGGCAGTTTACGTTCGATTCTCGAATGTAGCATTTCACAATGTCTTTCATTTTTACGCTTACTGGAAGATCGTCCGTTTTAAGTTCCGATTTCAATCCCCCGATTTTCCTGGACGAAGAAAACGAGTACGTTATGGGTTTACTTAGTTTTGAATCCTACAACACCATACCTAACGTAAACAAATTTAACAATAGTTTTCAGCTTACCGGTCGGCCAGAAATCGTGCTACCCGATGGAGCATACGAAATTAACGATATCAATGAATATATTCAAACGCAGCTCAGCCGCGAAAACCATGAATCGGTTTCAATAAGAGGTATTAACAGCACTATGAAAACCCGAATTAAATCCTCTCACGAAATAGATTTCACATCGGAGCGCTCAATAGGGCCATTGTTGGGATTCGAAAGATCAAAGTATAAAGCCGAAAAAACCCACACGTCCGAAAATGTAACAAACATCATGAATATAAATTCCATATTAATCCACTGTAACGTGGCTTTAGGTTCCTATAAGAATGGCACGCCGGGTCATATAATTCATCAATTCTTTCCTACCGTGCCGTCTGGTTTTAAAATAGTGGAGTCTCCAAATCCGGTTGTCTATCTCCCGATAAGCACAAAAACAATTACAAACATAACGATTAAAATACTCGATCAAGACGACAAACCCATCAGTTTCAGTTCGGAAACTGTAACGGTAGGTTTGCATTTGAAGAAGGTGTAATGGGTTTTCAATTTAATTCCTACTATCCCGAGCATCCGATCGCCAATAATAGTCCATTGTTAAAAACATATAACAAGCGACACACCCAGTGTTTGAAGACCAGTAGGAAGTCAGCGCCCGATCGGTTGACAAAGAAGAACCAAGCGTTTCTCAAATCGCTCGGCTTCCAGTTGTTGACACAATGAGTATTTTAAATATTGGCGAAAAAGTTCTTGTTGACAATTCAATTGTTAGCAAGGAAATACATACCCACCAACCTTATACTAATCGCTTTGAAAATAACGATGAAATTCGCATACCGATTCAAGAGGATATGTCAACTCTTCCCGGTTTAAGCTACCTATACATAGAAGGAAAACTACAGAAATCTACGGGAGTGCCTACATTAACCGCAAAATTCGTAAATAACGGAATTGCCCACCTATTTAGCGAAATTAGATATGAAATGAATGGAATCGTAGTAGATTCGGTAATTAAACCCGGTATCGCGTCTACAATGAAAGGTTATGTCTCGTACACAACCGACGATGTTAAAAAACTGCAAAACGCCGGATGGCTTCCGCAAGCGGGCGACTCAGTAACAGATGCATCCGGCAATTTTAATGTTTGCGTACCGCTGAAAATGTTGCTGGGATTCGCCGAGGATTACGGCAAGGTAATACTAAATATCAGGCAGGAATTGGTCTTAATTCGAAGCAATACCGACAATGATGCCGTAATTAGTACAGACGATACCGAAGTTATTAAAGTCACAATTGAAAACATTTATTGGAAAGTTCATCATATTACTGCGGGTCTTGCTCAAGAATTAGCTTTCACTAAATACATAGATCAGAATATCGACACCCCGGTGACGTTTAGATGTTGGCAGCTTCATGTAGTTTCGGCCGTAAATCAAGCTACTCAACATTCGCACGCTATTGCCACCAGCACAAAATTGGAAACTCCGCGACACATTATAGTGGGTTTTCACACAAATCGCGAGGGTCAAATAGATAAAAACATGAGCGAATTTGATCATTGCAATATTAAAAATCTCAAAGTTTATTTAAACACAGAAAGGCGCCCTTACGATAATTTAAATATAGATTTCCAAAAGAATCATTATGCAACCCTATATCAAATGTATTCTCAATTTCAATCTACTTATTATAATAAACGCGATGAACCGCTATTTTCTCCAAACGAGTTCAAAACGAAAGCGCCTCTCATCGTTGTAGATTGTTCTAATCAAAAAGACTACCTGCAGGCAAATGCCGTAGTGCTTAGATTAGAATTTGACACCGCGAACAACGTTGCCGCCAATACAACTGCGTACTGTTTAGTTTTGCACGACAGAGTATTTACCTACAACGCTCTCACTAAAGCAGTTAAACAATTGTAATCAGCAGGAGCAGCATGTTTGTCATATTAGATTTGCAAGGTTTTAAGATATCCGAAAAAAAGTTTTTGCCAAAGGAATTAGCTGCTTACGATGGAGACGCCGTTTGGCATTATATCTTCAGGGCTCCGCCGCATTTAGAAAAACCAATCACCATTGCATTAATTGGAACGAAGGGTTTACTCCGGCCTTTATGTTTCCGAAGATCCTTCAACGACTTGTTCGAGATGCCGTAAAAGGACGTGAAAAGGCCGCATTTTTAAGAAATTACATTAACAAACACATCGTCGAGATAGAAGAACAACCGGCCTGCATGCATCATTCGCAATCTTTTTGTTACTGCGCCTTATCCAATTTACACAAACACTATGTATCTGCTCCCAAAATGTATAATTAAAGGTAAATAAAAACAACAACAACTTTTATAAACGTGTTTTATTTTACATTTCTATGGAATAATGGCCCCATGGGATGGTATCTATTCTATTTTCTAATATATGGCGTTTATCATCTAAAGCACTAAGAGCTACCTTAGTCTGCCTTACACTATGTACATTATGCTTAGTAGATGTTATTAAATTTTGATTTCTGTAAATTTCGACTTCGTCCTGCAAACATTTCAAGTAATCGTCAAAGCAGATTGTATTTTTTACCACACAACTCTTTACACCTTTTGCTTTTTTTACTACTTTGGTTTTGTTGGTGTTACTGTCCACCTTGAGGCTGTAAAGTTTACTCTTCAAGCCCACAAATTCTGTCATTATTTCCCCATTATTTTCGTCCTTCATCAAACCTAACACTTTTTTGTTTACTCTAGGAATTTCAAATACATTATTTTCCGGATAATCTGAAGTATCAAATTTATGTAAATCTTGCTTTATAATCTCGTAAACATTTTCGGAAGTAATTTCGTAGATTAGCGAGTCCGTATCTGTGTATAAAAGCTTGCAATTTTGGGGGGGAAATCGCGACATCATATAATTATAATGAAAATCGTAAACGCAAATTTTGGATAAATCTAAAATACACATTCCTATGTAGACAGGTTTCATAAACCAAATTTCCGTTTTCTTTAGTTCAATTGCCACAATATGTTTATCGAATATGGACCTACTATGAAAATTTGGTTTCGAAATATAATACCTAGCTCCGAAACGGCCATCCCACCTGGAAACTAATTTGATGTTTTTATGTTTTCTCACATTTTGCATAGTCTTGCCAAAAACAGCGTTATTCATTAATTTATAAAGATTTTTTTCAAACTCGTTCCTCGCTGCGGTTCTCAATTTTGTATTTAGATCGATGTATTGTTTTAACCAGGGTGATTGGTCGAATGTTAAATGCGATGAATTCTAACAAGTTTTAAACCAGCCGCCAAACACTGCTTCAAATTACGATAATGTATGACATATTTTTCCTTGTTATATAAAGTAGTTAGCAATTTTTTTTTTTTGATCCAGGAGGATAGCCGTGTTCGGAACAAAAAGGTAAACTTTTATGTGGGTCATGTAACGTTTGCGGATACTCTAAATCAACTTCTAGTATGTACCCTTTTGAAGCATCGTCAGCTATAGCGTTAACATTAAAATTTTCAACTTCAAAATCAGAGAGCCATCTAAAGCCCTTATATGGAAGGGCCTGACTCATCCCCCACCCGTACAAGTTGTTGACGTCATAATACATCAGGTACTTAAGGGCTTTAGAAGGGTCGAACTGACCATCTTTCATAAACTGATTATTTGCTTTACTATACCTACTAATACATTGACAAATCCCTCCTCGAATTCCTTTTTCTATAAAAAGAAGCATATTTATATCGGAAAGGAGTTCTAATTGAATTTTGGTATACTTTAACATTACATCCCAAGTGAAACCGGGTGTTGTGTAATACCAGGCCGGATCTAAACCGTATGTATCGAAACAACTTCTTCTAAAGTTTTCAAATACATCCGCCAATAATAATATGTCTGTTTTCAGGTACAGGTCCGAATAGTCGCCTAAATTCTTAATTTGAAATGTTTGCCAAACAGTTTGAGCATGCTGATAATCGTTTTCGCTTATATCGGAATCTGTTAATCTACTAAAAAATGTTCTTTAGCCGGAAGCGACTCTTCCTCAAATTTTTCATAATTTGTCATATATTCGTAAGGATAAACCCCCTTCTTGGAAAGCAAGGAAATTTTAAAATTATCCAAATGCGAATTTTGTTCCCTCAAAATTTTAAAATCACCCGGTTGTAAATAGGATGCCAATTTTTCCAAAGAAGAAATTTAAATTTAATACCATCTCCGTCGATGGTTTTCGTAAAAGAAATATAGCGCTCCTTGTTTAGCGGCAACAGGCTTATATTACCGGGTATAGCTTTAACTAGGGTTTTAACAAAGAAGTGACGTTCGTAACCGCTAAAATTATGAAACACCACGGGAATAATTCTTGGTGTTTTATAATTTATATTGCAATTACTATGAGCGGGTCCCCTAAACTTTCCAGTCATGTGGCAATGATCAAGCACGCGTTTTCTCACCTCTGACTCATCCCCTAAAACGAATTCCTGCTCGCAAATATGACAGACCGGGGCTAGAAGAGCTTCAATTTTCTGTTGTTCACTAATTTGCATTGGTTTGTAACGGTTGAAATATTGTTTTAAATTGCCCGAAATGCTTTGCAATTCTTTTACATACCATTCAATACAATCTGCTCCGCGATAGCTTCGAAAATAGCTCAGCGAATTATACTTTTGATAATTCGCTGAGCTATTTTGTGCAGATAGTAACCAATGCTACACGCTTCATGGTCTTGATACCTGGCTGTACTTTTGTTCACCGGGCTGTCGTTTACCTCCTTAAGAATGGCCTCGAGGTCGCTGTAAACAATAAAAGGACAAAGTTCCTTATAATTAAAATCCTTAAATTCTAAAAACGTGCCGGGCTCGGGAAGATTCACTTTGCACTTGTTCATTGCTATACAGTCCACCGTATGTGCGCCAAGTTTATTTTCACTTCCAAAATACTGAAGACATCTATCGCAAATGAATTTTTTATCTTTTCGCTTTGACAGTTGCGAACCCACCAGTCTCGACAAATTTTTAATTAAACAGAAATGCAGCTTCACAGACGGCACGTCTTCGTCGCCTTCTTCTTCCATGTCTGGTTCCATCCCATATTGTTGATTAATTTCGTATTTTTCATCTTCATAATATTCTTGTATCATTAAGAGGTTAATGTGAACGGCTTGCTTGTTTGAAGTCAAATAGGCTGGCGATGTAGAGTAAAGTTGTTCCCTCACGGTAAGAACATACACATTGATTGATGCATTGTTTTGTTTCTCAAATTTCGGAATCTGTCTTAGCGTCATTGGAAACTCGATGCCCTCCAAATTCAAATGGTGTCTATAATGTGGATAACTCGAAACACGATATGAATGTTCATTAACAGGAAACAGGTGCGCCATCACGCTCCAGGCAAAACAGGCCTCGTCGTTCAAATTTTTAATATTAATAACTGCCTTTTTTCTTTCAATTTCGGGAGGTAAACGAATAAAGGAGTTGCCGTGGAACAGTTGTTCACATCTATTGATGTTGACAAAAAGCGAAAGAATCTCGTGTAGCGCCCATCCGGATTCCCCCTCTTCAAAAACAGACACCTTGTTTAGAATTTTTGATGAAACATGTTCTTGAAACCATTGTTTTAAATTTGGCAGGTCCTGTGGTAGAATTAGTTGATTTTTAGTGTTAAAGTATTTTGTGGAGAAAATTTCCGAATTTGCAGTTTCTTTTATAAATTCCGCACAAAACACCGTATTAACTTTAATTGCACTATTATTTTTAAGGACATTTTCGATTTTTCTTTTAAACAATACGCGGCAATCTTCTAGAAATTCTTCAATTTTTTTATGGGCCAAATTTATTATAACACCTGTTTCAAGTCGACACTCGAATGCGCTCTCCACGGTTTGCCAGTTTACGCGTTCATATAATTTGGAATTTTGTCGCCAGATATCCCGGTCCCAGTTTTTGTAATTGAGTTGAGCAGTACCTGGTACCTTTTCAAATGTCCTATTGATGTTTCGACATGCTTGCGGACTCCAATTGACTTGCAGCTTTTCAGTAATCTTGTTAATAGTCGAATATTGTTTTCATTAATGGTCAAACTTTTTAAAATTTTATCACGTGCCGAAGGTAGGTTTTTAAAGATTTTATAGCACTTCTCGATAAGTTCTACGGCCGCACCGCTAACTCGCGCAATTTCATTTTCGTTGGACATGTTTACTGTTTTCAAAAACTGTTAACATACTGACGAAACATAAGCCAGCGTTTGTCTTTATACTAATCTTCAATGGCGTTTTCTAGAATTATTTTTTAAAAAATAACACTGCGCATTGAAAATATCCTTCGTGCCTTTCAATTAATTTACATAGTAAAAGCTGCATTTATCAAAGCTGTTCTTGAAATAATAAAAATATACGCTGCAAACGAGCGAGTATAATATTGCCTTTCTAATTTAATGTGGTTTATATTGCGACCTGTGATTTTTACCAAGCGTCAATGTTATTTTCATCAGACATATGGGTTCCGTAATAATTGTTTAAGATCAAATGTTAGCTCGTTGCGAAACACTTGGGATTTTTATGCTAAAATAGAAAGGTTTAACAAACCCATCTAAATTATTGAGAAGAGTCAACATTTTTGGACTTAATTACACATATTACTAGGCGTATGAAGGGAATGGCACAGTGATTTACAAATCAAAACTAAATATTGCACATTGGTGAAAAGCCTTTACATGCTTCAATACAAAAGCTAGCTCATGAAAAACCCTAATCGGGAACAAATAAAGCTAATTTATTGACACATATATGCAAATATAAAGGCACCTTTTACCTAGTTGCGCTATTTTGAATTTATAATATCGCCCGTGACATTAGTGCAACGATAATTAAAAACAAAGCTGAAGGCGATTCGCACCTGGCATACAGCTAATTACATAAAACCGGAATGAAATTTAACACTTAAACCTACCTAAAATATCGAGAGCGGCCAACTGTATGTGAGCGAATAGCGCAGAGATTACAAATCAAAATGCCAAAATTAGATATTGTCGAAACAACTGAAAACGTTTACTTGATCACTATGCATATTTCCTTTTGAGAGTATAATGCAGCAGCAGAGAAAATGAAGCTAGTTTGCCACATACAAGTAACAACCTTGTTCATATTCCATTTAAAAATAAAAACAGCTAATAAAGCTAACATATGGCTGCACACTGGTAAAAAGCCTTCTACTTGTTTCATTTGAGCTACAAGTTCAAGAATGTTGTTATTATAGACTGGAATGGTAGTGGCCTTGAATTAATACTTTCCCTCGTGTAATTAGCGCAAGTATAAGCTTCCGCGGCATTACTCGTTCGTGAACGCTAATTGCCTTAATAATTAGAAATAGCTGAAGGTGGTTTGCACCTGCCATTCATGCTAATTATTAATATAAATGAAAAATTTAAGACGGTTTGCAAATGACAAACGATAAATTGGCCTTTAATTTGTTGCTGGATCTTCCCTCCGCGCAGTGAGATAAGGACCTTAAATGCCCAGTTATACAAAAATCTGATAACCTTGCCCCTTTCCTTCTAACTTGCGCATGGAGTCCCAAAAGACTGATGTGACTTTTTACGCGGTTTCCACGATGACAAGATAATGAAGATGACACCTTGCAGTTTCACTTCCGGTTCCCACGCCCATCAAAATTTGGCAGCGCTGGAATAAATTAGCCTTAAATATACAAAAAAACTGATGCGAGCCCCCCGGCGGCTGGAACCCTCGGGGTTGGTGTGACCTTGAAAATTTCTCCGCTCCCGAACTTGCACATAAGGGTCTGGCGGATGGGGCTCTGCCCCTGGGGTTGATGTTGCGCAATACCCAGAACATGTTACGCAATATCTTACCCGAAAATATATACTTGAACATGGGGGCCCCGGCGGTTAGGGCTCTGCCCCGCGCGATGTAAACCCGTAGCGAACCACCTTTCCCCCCACCACCCCGCCCCGCAGAGTTGAATGACAAATTAGCCTTAAATTTGTATTTTAATAAAAATGCCCAGTACTTGTTATTCTATTTAAATATACAAAAAAATCTGATGTAAATCTTTCCCCCCACCCCCTAACTTGAGCATGCGGCCCCGACGGCTGGAACCCTCGGGGTTGGTGCGACCTTGAACCTTCCTCCGCTCCCAAACTTGCACATGAGGGCCCCACAATATGGCGGCTGGGGCTCTGCGCCCGGGCTCGCTTGAGTTAGAGAGAAAAAGATGGTTTTTTTGTAGAACCCTATGTGTTAAAGAGAGACAGATAGATTTTTTGGTGACTGACAGACACCGATGACCTTTGACATTTGGTTTGGCGCGCTTGAGATTGCGCAATATTGCGTCAGCCACAAAGTGATCCAGAAATGACATAGGGTGGCCTAGAACCCGTCCATCTCTACTACTGAGTCTGCTGATAAAAACTGATATTAGGTAATCTCTCTGTATATACTCCTAAAGTAATTTCAACATCTACATTTTCTAATTTTCCTAAGGTTCCTGTCACACATATTACAGGTATCACAACAGCTAAAATAATTGACCACATATTGCTGTTATTTCTGATTTCACAAATAATTCTCATTACACAAAGTTTTCAATAAACAATTTTCCTATATTTTTCGTTACCAAACAACATAAATTCTTTAAATTAACTTTTTCTCTTTTACAACACAATACAAATTCTTTAAGCCAAGGTTTGCTTTTTGAAAATACGATAAAAATTCTTTAGACCAAGTTTTTACTCTTTTAAAATACAATAAAAATTCTTTTGACCAAATTTAACAACAATTAATCCAATCAGTTATCCTCATTTACTCACGTGTTTTCTGATATACTCACGGGTTTTCACTGGTTCTACTTACTTATTTACATTTATTTACTTGTTTCACGAACGTAATTCCTTTTATGTACTTGTTTCCTCAGTCTCTGTATAGGGTACACTGAGTTATCTGTAAGTCAATAAGCATAGCAGAAACCAAAAACTGCACCTGCTGCAATGATAATTCCTGCCCTACTTACGCATCGGAAGTGCAGATTAACTATAATGCCACTTTGCCCTTGCCCTATGACAGCTCCCTCCTTCTTGGAGGGTCCCGCCCGCTCTTCGGACGGGGCCCCTTATTTGACCCTCAAATAAGGAGACACTCTGATCCGGCCCTTCCTGGTTACCGCGACGAATTCCGCAGAATTCAGTTTACAACTTGAGTACTCGTAGTTTTGTCAAAAAACAAGAATGCAGCAAAATTTGCGTAGAGGAAGGCGCTTGTACACGCGTTTGTCCTTCTCCCCGCTGAATTAAAAGCGAGTAAGGTATACTTTTCAAAAGTTGCGGCTCAGTGGCTTTGACTGCAGCGCTTTCCCACTTCCTCGGGAGATAAACCAAAATATTAATATACATACACATTGAGACATAGGTTTTACACAGATACACATTACTCAGCAGTGACAGGATCCAGGAACATCAGCCACCATCGTGGCATTTCAAATGGTGAAAAGTCCTGCACTGGCTACCAACCCTCAATTGGCAGCTGCCCCAGTTGAGTTAACTTGGCGGGGGGCTGGTCCGGGCTTGAGCGTTACCATGACGCTTTTTCCACTGGGCACCTGACTAAAGTCACGTAACTGGGTGACTGGGAAACGAACTCTGACTGGCGGCGACGGCTTCGCTACGTCGTCATTACTACAATTTTCTTGGTCATCAGTCGTTGGTCCTTCGGCGGTGTTACATGAATTTCTAATTTTTACAAAACGCTTATACAAATAGTGGGTAATTATAAACAACAATGTTAATATAAAAACTTATGGACAGCCATATTCAGGAGTAAAGGGCGTCGTGATACGCCGTATTAGTATTAGTATCAGTTTTAGCAGAAGCTGTAACAGGATGCATTATAGGGGGTAAAAAAGCATATATCTTATATAATAAATGTGCAACAGCTATGGACAAAATTATGTTCCACAATAGATATAAGCTATCCCCATCATACACGTACAAATCGCCGTATGTTTTTTCAATTGCATTTCCTGACATATTTTGAATCAAGCCTAAGGTTGATCCTGCAGTTATATTTAAATGGGGTATCGAAGTTGTCCAATTCGTATTTAGACATTCAGTAGTATTGGTAAAAACTGGCTCAGGCTGATTAAAATGAAGTACATGCGATTTAAGGTTGGACCAAATGGCTGGTAATATATGAAGAGCTCGATGCTCTCTTTCCGGTTCTGAAAAAGGGAATCGAGGGGCAATAACCTCCTCATTGTTTACAAGAAGAGAACAGCAACAAGGGAACTCGATTTGAACCGCTCCTGGCTGTTGAAAAAATTTATCATCCAAATGTGTTTCAATTTTAGGGTAACGAACTATTGTTGGATGTTTTGGATGAGTTAGAATAAAAACATCGTCTCGGATTTCAGAAAGGATCATAGCCTGAGATGTGTGGCACCTAAACTGACAATGAAGGCCCAGGTCCTCCACCGTCGATCCTGTAAACATTTTATAAGCACATTGCGGACCATAAATGGCGTCCGATGTGAACCTGGGTAAAAAACATAACTTATCGTGATACGGTTTGCAATGATGTAAACCAGAGCCTGAAATAGGTTTCATAAGAGGTGCAGCTGAAGTTTTAGTGGCTGCTACGGCTAAATGCAAGGTATCATGCATGAAGAACCAATTTTCGCTATGCCATGCAAAAAGAGTAGTAATTAATTCATATAATTGCCAGTTTTGACCTTTTTTAGTTATGGGCACTCGTAGGTGTAAATAAATCTTGGAATCTGAAATAGTACAATCGGCTATTGGTAATTTATAGTATAGTGAAATTTCAGTGACGGGTATAGTTAGAACATGACTAGTTTTTTGAAGTTCTTGAATTAAATTGAGTAAATCTTGTCGTAATACAGTGGGATGAATCATGGCTGTTGGAATTTTGCGATCTTTACATTGGTTTAAAATTTCCATATTATTAACAGAACGTTCGAAATTGATTAAACGTAATAAATTGCCATAAGAATAAAACATAGAACGTTGTATTTTAAAATCAAGCTCATCGATTGATTTGTCTAATGCAGTCCGTAATTGATTATCAGAATTAGTAATGGAATTAATTTTTTGACGAGTTTCTAATAAATTTGCTTCAACTTGTTGTTGATGCAACTAGAAAGCTTGCTAATTGCTAATAATTTCTCTAATATTTTTAGTAAGTCCGAGATTAATCTGTTGAAGGAGTTGATTTAGGTCATGTTCGTCTGAACGTAAAGAATCTACCTTGCGATTAGTAGCTACACCACAACACCAGGAAAAGAAGTCTCCTACGAATTCCAAATAGTTGTACTACGTATTGATTATTGACTTAATTAAGAAACTTAGAAATTGTGATAGATTTAGTTGACAGGTGTCGTTCACACGGAAAAATTCGAAATTATTTATACAAAAAGCGTGATGCACTATCGAAGTCAGAAGCTTGTGGTTTAATTTGCAAGAACTAGTGCATTCTTATCAAGTATAATATCACTTGAGAAGGTTATTTTGTATTCCGTAACAGATGTTTCATCCATCGTGGTAGCAGATAATGATAACAAGTTCCCGCAGTTGAGGTCGTTGGCATGGAAGGCTATTTTTAAAGGCGGTGTTTTATAATGTAAAGTTATTAGTGAATTTGAAACATCAATGACTGCTAAGGTAGTTTTCAGAAATTGTACACCTAAAATTAATGGTTGCGGTAGGTTTTCAACACTTAAAGCATTTACATGTAAATCTAAGTTTTCTAATGAAATAGATATATTTGTTTCTCCTAACATCGAAATTTTGTGGTTGCCTGCTGTGGTTAATTTGATTTACACTTTTATTAAAATATTTATTACAAAATCAGCAAGCACTATATTATAATAGCTACCTGTGTCAACTATAATTAAAACAAACGTCTTTTCGCGGCGTAGAGTGTTGACTGACGTCCAAACTGATAACTAAAATCGTCGGTAATTGACTTTCAATTTTTATTTGCATTTGACGGATCGTTTTTATAAGCGTTATACCAAGTGTTAGCGGTTCCGTTTAGAAAATTTCCGAAATGTCGGATTTTATCTGTATCACCTCAATTATTATACCTATAGTTGGCACAACGTTCGAAATCTTGCAAAAAAGTAATACTATTCAATACACCTGGGACAAAAGACTGAGGACTGACAAATTGAGGATAAATCGCGGACGTTGCAACATTTTGAGTATCCCGGAGGGTGGTTTCTTGCACATTAGTAGTAGATAATCTCTGAAACTTCTTTGTGGCGTGAATCTATAATTCATATTCTCTTTTGGGTATTTCGCCACTCTGCAAATTAAAATTATTAAATAACGTATTAAATAACGAACGTTTCGATTGACAATCTGGCCTCGTTACCAACGAAACAAATAAAAGGAACAAGAAAACTTAGCTTTTTCACGGAGATTGAAAACCACCAACCTCCAATTAATTGCTTGTCATTGACTGTCAATGTTTCGTTGATAACGAGGCCATATTCTCCCTCGAAACGTTTGTTATTTAATAATTTTAATTTGCAGAGTGGCGAAATGCCCAAAAAAGAATATGAATTAGTAGTAGTCCCACACTTTTTATAGAGCACCTGTCAATCATCCGATTAAATTGATTTACCTAATTAATTCCGCGAATTAAATCGGCGTTTTGACCTAATTAATTTCGCGGATTGCTCTAATTAACTTTGATATGTGCTACTGATTAAATTACGAGGCGGCCATTTTTAATTTGCTTCCGGAATTACTCGGCGGCCATGTTAATTTCAATTTTCGCGCGAATATTTGAATTTAAACTTCCCGATGGTCGGTCATCTTGGTTTTCTGCTCGCGCAATTCTCTCGGCTGCCAGTTTTAATTTTAATTTAGCGCCCGTTTTGAATTTAAAATTGGTCAATCTGTCTCTCTTGTACTCATTGGGTATTGGTTGTCTCTCTTGCATTCACAGAATGGATGTTTAATTAAAAAAAAATCTCTGGCCGACTCATTATAGTTACTTTGAAGCACACCTTTTATAAATCCCACCAGTCAAAATTAAAATAAATCACAAGGTTTTGGCGAGGGTCGGCATCGAAGTGACAATTTAATAATCATTTTCAAAGTACATTACTCTAACTTGTTGCAAATTTAGTAAGATTTGAATAAAAGCAGCAATTTTATTGAAAAATATTCTGCTACAATCATTTCGAAAAGCAAAATTTCAGTTAAGTAGGTTCATTGTGCTTTTTTATTATGTTTTATTATAAATATTATCGAAACTGTTTAAATATTTTAGATTCACGGTAGATTGATCGATATGATGTTACAATTTCGCATTTTTATTACAAAAGTTCTTGTACTTTTGATAAAAATATATGTATGTTGACCCTAAATTAACATAAATTTGAATAAAAACACGCAATTTTATTGAAAAATCTTCTGCCACCGTCATTTCGATAAACAAAATTCAAAAGTTCTTGTAAAATTTATCAAAATAAGTATGTGATGACCACAAATTAACAAAATTTAAATAGAAAACACGTATTCCACATCATTTCACTTCAAAAATTACACAATTCGTTTTACAAAACGATTTATAATAGCGAAAATGATGTAAAAACAATTTTAGGGTTATATCTAAACATAATTTTGCAAATGTTTTACACTTTCTTATAAATTGAAACGCTCAAAATTCAAATAAATCGCAATTTTTTAAATTACATTACGCACTTATGAAATCGTAGTTTGATGTATATAAATTTTCGCCACTTTGTATCTGTAAAATAGCTTCAAATAGTAATATTTGAATAAAAGACACGCAATTTAGTTGAAAAATCGTCTGCCACCATCATTTCGATAAACAAAACTTCAGTTACGTAGGCTCTGTGCATTTTTATTACAAAAGTTCTTGTACAATTGATTAAATATGTGTGTGATGACAACAAATTAACTCAAAATTAAACAAAAATCACGCAATTACACATCATATCACTTAAATTTTTACAAAAATCGACATCATGTCACATGAATTATACAAAAAAGCTGACGTTTTCTTACGCATTTTGAGTGTCTCAAACGATGTGACATGGGATCACAAGGGTACCGTTACTATAAAGGGTGAAATTTTACCAACGTCTAACATAGTCGACTTATTTCACGACACTCTGAAGCCTCGAAAAACTATTAATCCACCCGGACGCCTACAGTTTGCTGATTACATCAAAGACCTTAACGTTACTCATGTGCTGCTAGCTAAACCTAAACAGCAAAAGGTGCCAGCTCCGACTGATACTACAGGAAAAACCGAAATGGAAACTGATAACTGCGAGTCCGATTTAGAATATAAATTGAAAACACCAGCTACTCATCCAAGTCCACATCAAAAAGGTGTAGTCAGAAAAACGTCGATTAGGAAGCACTTCCAAAAAAGGGCCGTTAGAAAAACACCTCTAAGGTAGAAGTCATCAACATCAAAAACGAATGGAATTCTGGATTGGGAGCGTCTTAAACTATCAAATGCCACAATGGAATTTCTTCTACGGTTCCATTTAAACGAATTCTGATTTTATTACTTGCAGCCTTTTTAATTTGAAATGTTGTGCACCTCAAACTACAGTTTTGTAAATTGACTAGGGGATTTTTAGAAAATAAGACATTCAGCTGTACATTTATTTTTATATTATTAAGTATTATACGAAATAAGAACAATATATTTGTTTATTACAAAGTGTTTGTGGTTTTATTGCTACTCTGCTTTTGTTTTTCAAGACTCTGCAATAATTACAAAATCTAAAAGCTAGAATATTAGGATTTGGAGTTATTTTACAGATACAATGTGTAAAATTTCAAAAAATCAATCTACGATTTCATAATAGCGTGATATAATTTTAAAAATTGTGATTTCTTTTAATTTTGAGAGATGCATTTTATAGAAAAGTGTAAAACATTTGCAAAATTATGCTTAGGAATAACTTTAAAACTGGTTTTACATCATTTTGGTTATTATAAAATCGTTTTGTAAAACGAATTGTGATCATTTTAAGTGAGATGATGTGTAATTGCATGTTTTTAATTAAAATTTCATCGCGTGTAGAATTAAAATGTTATTTTTTGTATAATTTATGCGATATGATGTCACTTTTTGTATAATTTATGTGACATGATGTCGATTTTTGTAAAAATTTAAGTGATATGATGTGTAATTGTAGTAATTGTTCAATTTTGAGTTAATTTTGTCGTCGTCACACACATATTTAATCAATTGTACAAGAACTTTTGTAATAAAAATGCACAGAGCATACGTAACTGAAGTTCTGTTTATCGAAATGATGGTGGCAGATTTTTCAACGAAATTGCGTGTCTTTCATTCAAATATTACTGTTTGAAGCTATTTTACAGATACAAAGTGGCGAAAATTTATATACATCAAACTACTATTTCATAAGTGCGTGATGTAATTTAAAAAATTGTGATATATTTGAATTTTGAGCGATGCAATTTAGAAAAAAGTGTAAAACATTTGCAAATTATGCTTATATATAATTCTAAAACTGTTTTTACATCATTTTCGCTATTATAAATCGTTTTATAAAACGAATTGTGATAATTTTTAAAGTGAAATGATGTGGAATACGTGTTTTCTATTCAAATTTTGTGTTAATTTGTGGTCACCACATACATATTTTGATAAATTTTACAAGAACTTTCGAATTTTGTTTATCGAAATGAGGGTGGCAGAAGATTTTTCAATGAAATTGGGTGTTTTTATTTAAATTTATATTAATTTGGGGTCAACATACACCTATTTTTATCAAAAGTACAAGAACTTTTGTAATAAAAATGCGAAATTGTAACATTATATCGATCAATCTACCGTGAATCTAAAATTTTTAAATAGTTTCAATAATATTTATAATAAAACGTTGTAATAAAAAGGCACAACGAACCTACTTAACTGAAATTTTGCTTTTCGGAATAATTGTAGCAGAATATTTTTCAATGAAATTGCTGCTTTTTTCATATCTTACTAAAATTGCAACAAGTTAGAGTAATGTACTTTGAAAATGATTATTAAATTGTCATTTCGATGCCGACCCTCGCCAAAACCTAGTGATTTATTTTAATTTTGACTGGTGGGATTTATAAAAGGTGTGCTTCAAAGTAACTATAATGAGTCGGCCAGAGATTTTTTTAAATTAAACATCCATTCTGTGAATGCAAGAGAGACAACCAATACCCAATGAGTACAAGAGAGGCAGATTTACCAATTGAAATTCAAAAATTTGCTCGAAAATTGAAATTAAAGTGCTCGCAGAAAACCAAGATGGCCTATCCCCGGGAAGTTTAAATTCGACAACCAATACCCAATGAGTACAAGAGAAACAGATTCACCAATTGAAATTCAGCCGCGTAATTTAATAAGTAGAACATATCAAAATTAATTAGAGCAATCCGCGAAATTAATTGGGTCAAACCGCAAACGTGTTTTTAATGCTTAATTTTGCCGCCCCAGCTGACTTATATAATATTTTATTACCATATAGAATGTATAACAAACTTATGTTCATTTTACGTGCATAGACATTAAACCAGGGTGACAGCAAAGAAGCTGCGTTGGGACATAATTTTATAAAATTTGGTAGTACGAAATAGAAGAAATTATAACGTTCAACTTGCGGATTCCGGCAGTTGCCCTACAACAAATATGAATACCGGCTACGAATTTTATTTAACTTTGTTGATTAATAGTTCCATGAATTATTATCCACCGCTTTTTAAAACTGGAGAAGCATTACGTCATACAAAATTTGTAAGATATACCTATGGGCTGAATCTTGTCTATGCCTGCGTTCTCCGTGACGAATTGCAGCGCAGAAGCCGGAGGGTAAACTTTCACTGGCGATTTATATACGGGAAGAATGATAAAAATAAAAATAATTAATTCCATCAAAACCACTTACAAAACCAGTTTTTTTAAATTATTATCAAACTTTCGAAACTATAGACGATAAGATTCCGCTGATATAAATTATAATTTTCAAGAAACATTTAGTTTAAAATATGGAAGCGTGTCGACACAAGAGTGAAATAGTATTCCCATAGACACCTTAAAGTCCGTAGCGCTCCGTGGTCTAGCGGCATACATCTATGCAGCCCAAATGTGGTTACGAACGTAGAGGATTCAAATCCGAGTCGGCCAGGGATTTTTTTAAATATAAACAGCCATCCTGTGAATGCAAGAGAGACAGCCAATACCCAGTGAGTACAAGAGAGACAGATTTACCAATTTGAAATTCAAAACGGGCGCTAAATTGGAATTAAAATGGCAGCCGAGAGAAGTGCGGGCCCAGAAAACCATGATGGCCGCCCCCTGAAGGTTTAAATTCAAAAACGCCGCCGCGTAATTCCGGAAGCAAATTAAAAAATGGCCTCCGCGTAATTTAATCAGTAGCACATATCAAAATGAATTAGAGCAATCCGCAGTGTCCCACTACTACTCACATTATTAGTTTTGTCAGGCATATTAATTGTCGCTTACAGGAAAAGTATTAATCGAAATTTTGAGAACGTTATCTTCAGGATCTTGAGGCAAAATTTCGGCAGTAGGTTTAGAATTGATATCAGGATTTTTAGAAGCACGATTTACTGTAGCTAGATTTGGATTGGATAAAGTAACTTCAATGTTGTGTTCGTTTACCGAAATATAAAACGGTTCGCTAGTAGTGTTTTGAAAATTGATTAATTGTGAAATATTTGAGGAAGCAATGTTAATAGTTATTTAAGCATCAAGGGAAGTAAGTAGCTTTTACCAGTCGAGAACGAGTTTGCCAGCCCGAGCGAGCGAGGCCTGGCAAAGTTCGAGACAGGTTATAGATACTTAGTTACTTCCCGAGCATGCTTATAACATTTTTCTCCATGCCCAACAAAAATTTGAATAAAATATCCTATTTAATTTACCACCATCTTTAGGCCCATTACGTTGGGCCATTCTGTTCTGTTACACAACCCGCACCTGCCTTTTCCTGCAGCCGCCTGAACAAAGATGGGGGCCCTCGGGGCTCCGCCCCTCTCTAAGCTCAGCCCTGGGGCTCCGCCCCTCTCGAAGGGGTCCCTCGGTGCTCCTCCCCTCTCCAAGGGGGCCCTGGGGGCTCCGCCTTTCTTCAATGGGGCCATCGGGGCTCCGCCCCTCTCCAAGGGGGCCATCGGGGCTCCGCCCCTCTCCGAGGGGGCATCGGGGCTCCACCTCTCTCCAAGGGGGCCCATGGGGCACCGCCATCTCCAAGGGGGCGCTCGGGCCTCCGCCTCTCCCCAAAGGGACACTCGGGGCTTCGCCCCTCTCCAAGGGGCCGTCGAGGCTCCGCCCCTTTCCAAGGGGGCCCTCGGGGCATCGCCCCTCTCCAAGGGGGCCCCCGGGGCTCGCCCATCTCCAAGGGAGGCCTTGGGGCTCCGCCCCTCTCTTAACGAGTTTTTAAATTTCAAATAGGTTAGGATCAGTTAAGTTCAAACCCGTTCAGATCACTTATAGAACTAAAATTACTGTAATAACACGCAATTCACTTACTTCCCTTGGGGAGTAGGTACTTACTTCCCCAATGACATGACAACCAGTAAACAAACAGTAAAATCGGCTTACCTGCAATGGATATGTCAAAGTAAGTGTAACTTACTAGATGGGCATTGTTAAGTGTTTCATAAAATTGTGCCGCCTCGCTTGCAGTGGCGTATTTACTATGCGCATTCTAGAACTTGAGCGGGCATTCGCCTCGCCGCTTCACTTACGTTCCTTCTCTCAACGTGGCAGCATGCGAACCCGTCCACACCGCGAAAGCTAATTCTTTGTTTAAATGTTCAAATGTTTGTGTGTTAATTTATGGCAATAAATTACCTACTTTGCTTTCAACGTGTGTATAATTTAGTAAAGAAAATCAATACAGACCATTAACGTCCAAGGCGAGCTAGCAATCAGGAATTTTCCAAGCATAATAGAAAACTGAGAGGCTCCCCAACATTGGTCCATCGATCCGGATTAGTACGAGCCCGGAAAAGCAGCCACATTGGTCCTACGAGCCGCATGGATCATCGGCCCGGATTCGCAGTTGTACAAGGCAAGTAAGTACAACACGCAGTTTTCAATCGTGTTAAATCCGTCCCTAACGAGAGGAAGGAAGACAGCAGACGGTGCTATCAACGTTAGAGCGAGAAAGCCAAACGCCAAGTCTCGAGGCAACAACGTGCAGGTGGGCAGCCAGCTGCAGACGAGACGGCAGTTCAAACCACAGAAACGAAAAAGGCGGCACACACAACAATATCAATGTATGCCTAACTTCCTTTGTGAGATTTCCTATGCATTTGGTTTTCTATCATCTGTGTCTGTATGTGCATAATTTCAGCTGCGTATTATTGCGTAAACAAATGGTTTATGAGTCATATAAACATTTTAATTGCGTAAAATGCCAAGTTGTTGCGTCTGTTCGTGATTCATATTGCAGTCGAATCATTCACAAGTTAATCTCGAGTTGTAACAGGGCCGTTTTCTGCGTCGTAGCGCCAAGTTATTTCGCGTCGTTATCAGCGCTGTCTGCGTTGTAAACAAATTCCGTGCCAGTGGCGTACGAAAAGTTAGTTCTATCTGTTAAACTGTTTTAATTTCAACAATTATGGATCCGCTTGTAAGAGCACGTGGCTCTATCAAAGGCAAGCTTACGCGTTTCGTAAATCACGTGCAATCTTTGCAAACAATTCACGATGAAGATAAATTCTTATCTAGCACTCAAATTATTCAATTGCAAGAAAGATTGGATGCTATAGCCACCGTGCTATCGGAATATTATGCGGTTCATGAACAAATTTTAGAAAACAGTAAGGATACAGAATCTGAAATGCAGCAACACGTTGAATTTGAAGATTCTTATTTTTTCGCAATATCACAAGCTAAATGTTTGATTAATGAATACAACAAAAAGTCTGATGTTGCACCAGATCGTTCTGGATCTCCTAATGGTAGCGTGAGATCAACGGATTCAAATTGCAGTTCGCATTGCAATAATCGAGCTGTACGCCTTCTTACCATCTCCATTTCCAAATATTCAGGGAACGTGTCAGGGTGGTTGGAATTTCGTGAGATTTTTATTAGCTTAATTCATGAGAATCAAACGCTAACTAATATTCAAAAGCTGCATTACTTAAAGGCTAGTTTACAGGGTGATGCAAGCCAAATTATAAAAAGTTTAGAGTTTACTGCGAGTAATTATACTCTAGCTTGGGATGCATTGTGTAATCGTTACAATGACCCAAAAATTCTGATTCATAACCACCTCAATGTTATATTCGAACTTGAATCGTGCAGTAAGGAATCTGCAACTAAATTACGTACGATTAGCGATATGTTATTCAAACATTTTACAGCAATCAAATCATTAGCTACCGAAAGCGAGCTTCTTGATGTTGTTATCATTTATGTCGTTTCTAAAAAACTGGACCCCACGGCATTCCGTGAATGGGAGGTCCTTAGAAACCGGTCAAGTTCTGATCTGCCTAATCTTGACGAGTTCAAGGAATTTCTACAACACACAGCAAATCTTCTAGAAACTCTGGAAGTAAAAAATATTAAGCTTGTACCCGAAAAGTCTTCCAAGGTACATTCGAAATCATTTGTGTCAGGTACCCCTTCGTGTCCACTTTGTAAAGGATCTCATCCCTTGTACAAATGCGACAAGTTTGTCAAGCTGTCTTCCCTTGACAGAAATTCAAAGGCAAAAGAGCTCCGTGTATGCTTTAATTGCCTAACTCAGGGTTACCTTTCGAGCCGCGGTAGCTCCAAATATACGTGTAGAAAGTGCAAATCAAGGCACAACACCCTTCTGCATAAGGATAAACCTCAAAGTGCTTCTTCTAGTCAACCAGGATCTGCGATGTCGGCAGAAGCCCCTGTTGAACTAAATCAATCGATTTCGGCATTCTGTTCGAATGCTTTGCAGGTACTCTTACCTACGGCTACCGCTAAACTCATCGCTGATGATGGTACGCGTCACGTTGTGCGAATCCTGCTGGATTCCGGTTCCCAATCGAACTTCATACGTTCAGATTTGTGTAAAAGGTTGAAGCTTCCAACTCGCGAAGTCAACGTTACTGTTTCTGGCTTAAGTAAAGCTACTTCTCAAATCAAAGCTAGGTGTGATATCAAGCTGCAAGCCCCTCACACCTCATACAGTATTGGTCTATCCTGTCTTGTTCTCGATGAGATTACAGGTACAACCCCAAATTTTCGCGTCCAGCGAAACAGTTTCAAGGTTCCTGATAACATCAGGTTATCAGATCTGTCCTACGACCAACCGGGCACCATCGACATTTTGATTGGTTCGCCCATTTTCTGGCAGCTCCTTTGTATTGGACAATTTGGTCTAGGCCCAAATCTTCCCATCCTCCAAAAGACTCGTTTTGGTTGGATTGTTTCTGGCCCTACAGGCCCCCCTTCTGCGTACCCTGTACAGTGCAATCTTGGCACGATCGAGGATGCTTCTGACCCGATTGCTAGGTTTTGGCAACTCGAACATTACCCAGAGGAAAAGGTCCGCACAAATGAAGAGAACGCCTGTGAGGCACATTTCGTGCAAAATACTCAACGAGAAGCGAATGGTCGATTCGTTGTCTCTATCCCTCTCAAGGAACCTGTAGAGGTATTGAGTGATTCATTGCAAGTCGCTCAGAAAAGATTCTTATCAGTAGAGTATATTTCAGATTCTGCAAGTAGTAAGGCTACCACGCGTAGCATCTTGCCTGAAATATCCCAGATTTCAGATTCTACAAGTAGTAAGGCTACCAATCGTAGCAGCTTGTCTGAAATTTCCCAGATAGTTGACCCGCTGGGTTTGTCAAGCCTTTGGCGGCACGGTCCCACCTGGCTAAGCGAAGGTGAGGCATCTTGGCCTACTTCCATGTTCAATATTTCAGATTCTACAAGTGGTAAGGCTACCAATCGTAGCAGCTTGTCTGAAATATCCCATATTTCAAATTCTACAAGTGGTGAAGCTACCAAGTGTAGCATCTGGTCTGAAAGATCGCAGATATTTGACCCGCTGGGTCTGTTAAGCCTTTGGTGGCATGGTCCCACCTGGCTAAGCGAAGGCGAGGCATCTTGGCCTGCTTCCAAACATGTTCGTGCTGAGCTTCCAGAATTCAAAAAAGAAGTTCAGAGTCTTCCTGTAACCTCTGTTGAACCATTTCCGTTCAATCAGTATTCAAGCTTCGCTCGCTTACAACGAGTTACAGCTTATTGCTTTCGTTTTTATAACAATGCGCGGACCCCCAAAGCTGATCGTCTTTCTGGGCCCCTTTCTACAGATGAACTGCAATCATCCCTTGTAAGGCTTGCAAGTTTTTCACAACGTGAGTCATTTCCTGACGAATTTAAGCTGTTGTCACAGAACAAGCCTGTGAAACAATCTTCTGCTTTGATATCCTTGAATCCTTTTCTGGATTCCAAGGGACTGCTAAGAGTTGGTGGTAGGCTCCACAACTCTCAATTACCTTTTGACAAGAAGTTTCCTCTAGTGATTTCTGGCAAACATCCATTCGCCAAACTCCTAGTTTCGCATGAGCATCTTCGGCTTCTCCATGCCGGACCTCAAATGCTGTTAGCTAATCTCAGAGAACGATATTGGATTACCTCTGGCAGAAATATAGTCAAGCAAGTGGTTCATCAATGCTTGCGGTGTTTTAGATTTTCTCCTAAGTTAACCGAACCCATAATGGGAGATCTGCCAGCCTCTCGTATTCAATCATCGCCCCCATTTCATACGACTGGTATCGATTATGGTGGACCGTTCATGACAAAGGATCGCAAGGGACGTAGTTCTAAACTAGTGAAGTCCTACCTTTGTCTATTCGTTTGTTTTGTCACAAAAGCAGTGCACCTTGAATTGGTCGCTGACCTTTCTACTGAAGCCTTCTTAATGGCCTTTCGCCGGTTTGTAGCTCGTCGAGGCAAACCGCTCCATGTCTATTCAGACAATGGCACTAACTTTGTCGGCGCTAATTCCGAATTAATCGAATTAGGCAATTTTCTTGCGGAACAAGGCCTTTCTATTTCCGAATCAGTCGCGAGCGACGGAGTAGCTTGGCATTTTATACCCGCGCACAGTCCCCACTTTGGCGGATTGTGGGAGGCCGGAATTAAGTCCTCCAAACATCACATACGGCGCGTTATAGGTAACGCTAGTCTAAATTACGATGAATTTTGCACTTTGCTGGCACAGGTGGAAGCGACCTTAAACTCCCTACCCCTGTCCCCTTTGTCCGCTGATCCAAACGACCTTCAGCCTTTGACTCCTGCTCATTTTCTGATCGGTCGTCCTTTGGTGTCACTGCCTGATCCCAACGTTACTGAGATAGCCGAGTCTCGGCTGTCTAGATACCAGAGAATACAACAACTTCACCAGAATGTGTGGAAGAGATGGAGTAAAGAGTACATCTCGGAACTCCAACAGCGCACCAAATGGCGCACGCATCTTTCGGACCTCCAGCCTGGTTCCATGGTCCTCATCAAGGATGACAATCTACCCCCTCTGAAGTGGAGGTTAGGCCGGGTCACCGAGCTGCACCCTGGCCTTGACGGCGTTACGCGTGTGGCGTCAGTGAACACTGTGTCAGGAATCGTGAAACGATCCTTCGCCAAGCTGTGCCCGCTACCTAGTGTTGTGAACTAGTACGTTAGCGTCTTGCTCAGTGTTTCGTAAAGCCCTTTGGCTATCCATTGAACGGGTTTTCTTGTATTACCTTAAGATCTATGTAGTATTATGCTTTGTATATGTCTATTTTAGTTACATGTCTTACTCTAGATGTTACATGTCAAATTTGTACTATTGTTATTTGAAAGGTTACCCTTTCCAAGGCGGGCGGTATGTTAAGTGTTTCATAAAATTGTGCCGCCTTGCTTGCAGTGGCGTATTTACTATGCGCATTCTAGAACTTGAGCGGGCATTCGCCTCGCCGCTTCACTTACGTTCCTTCTGTCAACGTGGCAGCATGCGAACCGGTCCACACCGCGAAAGCTAATTCTTTGTTTAAATGTTCAAATGTTTGTGTGTTAATTTATGGCAATAAATTACCTACTTTGCTTTCAACGTGTGTATAATTTAGTAAAGAAAATCAATACAGTCCATTAACGTCCAAGGCGAGCTAGCAATCAGGAATTTTCCAAGCATAATGGAAAACTGAGAGGCTCCCCAACAGGCATTGAGAAAATTTTTTTTCGGTGCTTCGAATGTAGTTAAGTCGGTATTAGAAGGGCTAGTTGATCTGGACTGAGGAGATGATCTTGTTGAGGTGCTTTTTGGTTGGAAAATAGTGGAATCTAAGGGTGGTTTTGTAACATTCTGCCCTTGTGCTACTAAGGGCGTTGAATTAATTAATCACCATCGGGTAGCTCTCAGTCGGAGTTAATTTGGTTCAGTCAGATATACACTCTGAGGTCAGCAAACAAACACCAGGATAATTTTAGACAGTTTAATCATATTGTAATGTATTTACAAACATGGTGAAATGTATTTTACAATAAAATTGCTAGTTATACAAGACGTCCTGTTGCGAACACCTAGCGTCCCTGCAACCCGTCATGCATCCGTGCGTTGGTGGCCCTACAGTTCCAGCCTTGAAAAATTGACGAGACGCCACTGGTCAGAAAATCGGTCGGCGAAATTGTTCCCGGCGGTGCCAACTTTCAAGCTTGAATCTCGGGCACGATGTCAAAGGCTCGTGTAACTGTAAATATAGGTTAATTCGGTTATGTCAAGATTTATGACTTACAACACCGGGTCGTGCGGGAGGTTTCCCCGGTACAGTTGGTGTTGTGTTCGTCCGGGATGTTATAGAACGAGAAGTCGACAGTAGCACATATCAAAATTAATTAGAGCAATCCGCAACATTAATTGGGTCAAACCGCCGATTTAATTCGCGGATTTAATTAGGTCAATTAAATTAATTTAATCGTTTGATTGACAGGTGATCTATAAAAAGTGTCCGACTACTACTCACATTATTAGTTTCGTCAAGCATATTGTCGGTTACAGGAAAAGTATTAATCGGAATTTTGACAACGTTTTCTTCAGGATTTTGAGGCAAAATTTCGGCAGTTAGGTTCAGAATTGATATCAGGATTTTTAGAAGCACGATTTACTGTAGCTAGAGTTGGATTGGATAAAGTAACTTCAATGTTGTGTTCGTTTACTGAAATATAAAACGGGTCGCTAGTAGTGTTTTGAAAATTGATTAATTGTGAAATATTTGAGGAAGGAATATTAAAAATTGTTTCGGTGCTTCGAATGTAGTTAAGTCGGTATTAGAAGGGCTAGTTGATCTGGACTGAGGAGGTGATCTTGTTAAGGTGCTTTTTGTTGGAAAATAGTGGAAGCTAAAGGTGGTTTTGTAACATTCTGCCCTTCTGCTACTAAGGGCGTTGAATTAATTAATCACCATCGGGTAGCTCTCTCAGTCGGAGTTAATTTGGTTCAGTCAGATATACACTCTGAGACCAGCAAACAAACACCAGGATAATTTTAGACAGTTTAATTATATTGTAATGTATTTACAAATACGGTAAAATGTATTTTACAATAAAATGGCTAATTATACAAGACGTCCTGTTGCGAACACCTAGCGTCCCTGCAACCCGTCATGCATCCGTGCGTTGGTGGCCCTACAGTTCCAGCCTTGAAAAATTGACGAGACGCCACTGGTCAGAAAATCGGTCGGCGAAATTGTTCCCGGCGGTGCCAACTTTCAAGCTTGAATCTCGGGCACGATGTCAAAGGCTCGTGTAACTGTAAATATAGGTTAATTCGGTTATGTCAAGATTTATGACTTACAACACCGGGTCGTGCGGGAGGTTTCCCCGGTACAGTTGGTGTTGTGTTCGTCCGGGATGTTATAGAACGAGAAGTCGACAGTAGCACATATCAAAATTAATTAGAGCAATCCGCAACATTAATTGGGTCAAACCGCCGATTTAATTCGCGGATTTAATTAGGTCAATTAAATTAATTTAATCGTTTGATTGACAGGTGATCTATAAAAAGTGTCCGACTACTACTCACATTATTAGTTTCGTCAAGCATATTGTCGGTTACAGGAAAAGTATTAATCGGAATTTTGACAACGTTTTCTTCAGGATTTTGAGGCAAAATTTCGGCAGTTAGGTTCAGAATTGATATCAGGATTTTTAGAAGCACGATTTACTGTAGCTAGAGTTGGATTGGATAAAGTAACTTCAATGTTGTGTTCGTTTACTGAAATATAAAACGGGTCGCTAGTAGTGTTTTGAAAATTGATTAATTGTGAAATATTTGAGGAAGGAATATTAAAAATTGTTTCGGTGCTTCGAATGTAGTTAAGTCGGTATTAGAAGGGCTAGTTGATCTGGACTGAGGAGGTGATCTTGTTAAGGTGCTTTTTGTTGGAAAATAGTGGAAGCTAAAGGTGGTTTTGTAACATTCTGCCCTTCTGCTACTAAGGGCGTTGAATTAATTAATCACCATCGGGTAGCTCTCTCAGTCGGAGTTAATTTGGTTCAGTCAGATATACACTCTGAGACCAGCAAACAAACACCAGGATAATTTTAGACAGTTTAATTATATTGTAATGTATTTACAAATACGGTAAAATGTATTTTACAATAAAATGGCTAATTATACAAGACGTCCTGTTGCGAACACCTAGCGTCCCTGCAACCCGTCATGCATCAGTGCCCTACAGTTCCAGCCTTGGAAAATCGACGAGACGCCACTGGTCAGAAAATCGGTCCGTCGAAAATGTTCCCGGCGGTGCCAACTTTCAAGCTTGAATCTCGGGCAAGACGTTTAAGGCACGTGTAACTGTAAATATAGGTTAATTCGGTTATGTCAAGATTTATTACACCGGATCGTGCGGGAGGTTTTCCCGGTGCAGTTGGTGTTGTGTTCGTGCCGGATGTTATAGAACGAGAAGTCGACGGTGAATTCCGCTTAGGGCTTAGTTTCGAGTTGACAGCGGACGTTGGGAAACGTCGCCTCGGTGCTTGCCCTCGGGGGATGCTGTAGGAACTCGGTTGAACGGTGAGTAGCCAACAAAGATTAAAAGCGCATTTAATCGGCATCTAAAATTATGCACGTACCGGGCCACAATTATATGTAATCTGATACGACCAAGTCGGATATATTTACGCTATTTGGCTGATTTAATTATTACAAAATAGACTTATGAAACGGCCTTGCGAACAAGTCGTCGTTTCTAACACGTCTTCCAGGAAATTTTGGGCTACAAATTTAGACTGAATCCAGGTTATAATATGGACCGAGTGAACCAGCGGAGCGGTTCTCAATAGAGATCGTCGCCTCCAGGAGCTGGTTTTTTTTCAGGAGGTGGAATTGTTCGGGTTTATCTAGAAACCCGGCCTCCTATATTGGAGTCGTCGGTTCAACTTAGCTACACGAAAACTCAGGTCGCAGGATTCCCAAGTGTAAAGGAAGACATTTCCTTAATCGGTCGGGACAGAATCAGGGTTCAGGGAAACGGGAACGGGAAACTCTCGGGGAGTTATCTGGGAGAAATCTCGGAAATGAATGCGAATGAATGCCTCGTGCTTCGTGCATCTAGCAACCACTTCGGACATTCTAAGTGGGGGAGCAGCGCATACGTGGAGCGGGGATCTGTCGATGACGTACTCGGCCGCGCGGGCCAAAAATTCAAACTCGTAACGTAGAAATCGCTAGGGAGAACGTGCGAATTAATTTTAATTCAGAAAAACGCGTTTTCGCTGGGCGAAACGTAACAGTTTAAGAACAGCGTTTCTGGTAGGATATCGACGTTCAAGGGTACTAACAGCGGCTTTGTTTTCTGGAGAAGGCTTCACAAGCAAAAGTATTCATAATTATGGTATGTAGTTTCATAACAATTGTTTAAAGTGAAAAATTGAAAAAAATTAAATTATTGAAATATGCTAAGCAATTACTGGAAACCTGCACATATATGGACGTATAACTGTTAACAGTTGACATACGATGCCGTTAGATATGGTGAACTACATCGCAGTCAAAACTGAAAAACTGAGAACCGCACCGGATTAACTTTTTGGAATCTGCATGGTTGCTCAAACGCTCACAAATATACATTTAGCGCAAACTATTCCCTCCAGCCTCCACTGGCATTAAATCGGTGACGACGTCTACGCATTACAAATCAACATAACTTTTGTTTGCAGTGACATGCCCTCCAACAAATGTATTCAATTGTAATGTTTCGCCAAGCGCGAACGCGTTTTTTTGAATTACAAATTAATTCGCGCGTTCTCTCATAGCGTATTCTACGTTACGTATCGGAGTTTGAATCTTTAGCCCGCGCGACCAGCGATAAAAATTCGGCAGCGAGGAAGCGCAGGTACACCTATGCGCCGCTCTCCCACTTAAGATGTCCGAAGCAGGAGGAGGGGACATAAAAGCAGCTTCGCGACCGATTTACGAGGCATACTTCCAGCATTCAAACTCGCATTCATTCCGGCATTCATTAAGGCATTCATTTAATTCCTTCCCTTGCCTTCCTGTTCCTGTTCCGAACGTTTAATAGAATTCTTCCCTCACACTTTGAAATCCTGTAACCTGAATTTACCTGTAGCTAAGTCGAACCGAAGACTCCAATCTAGGAGGCCGTGTTTCTGGCTAAAACCCGAACTAATCCCCGTCCTGAAAGCCAGTTCCTGGAAGCGACGACCACTCCGAGGACAGCTTCACTGGTTTGCCCTGTCAATATTATAACCTGAAGCCAGCCTAAATTTTAGCCAAAGCTCCGTCATCAATTATTTGTAACAATTTCCCGGAAGACATGTCGGAGACGAAGGCTCGTACACGAGGCCGTTTCGCATGCTTCTCGTAATAATTAAGCCAGCTACTCAGCATAATTAAACCCTCCCTGGCCGTGTCAGATTACTATTATTCAGGCCCGGCACATCGCTAATCTTAGAGGCCGTTTAAATGTGTTCTAAATATTTGTTGATTACAGAGGTTTACTCACCAATCAACCAAGCTCCTATAGCATACCCGGAAGACAATCGCTGTGGGAACGTTTCCCCGACGTTCGCTCCAGGCTCGAAGCCGGGCCCCAGGTGGAATCCACCGTCGACTTCTCTTTCTGTGGCACCCAGCACAAACACACCCAATTCACAGGGGGCTTGCCGAATCTCCCGCACGACCCGGTGTTTTAAGTAAATAGCCCTGACATAGCCGAATTAACCTATATTTGCAGTCACACGTGCCTTTGAAATTGTGACCCAGATTCAAGCTTAACGATTGGTATCCCTGGGACTAATTGCTACCAGGCCACAAACTGTAGAGCCTCCAAACGCGCCGATATATGACGGGTTGCAGTGACGCCAGGTTTTCGCATTTCGTGTAACTACCAATTTTATTATAAAATACGTTTTATTCTGGTTTATTGAATAATTCCTATGTTGGTAAATAGATATTGAACTATAATTAAATTGTCTAATATTATCCTGGTGTTTGTTTGTTAATCTTGTGTTGTATACCTGTGTGGACTAAAAGTTTGACTCCGATTGATAAGCTACCCGATGGCAATTAATTTGGCATCCTTAATAGCAAGGGCGAAGTGTTACATGGAGCCCGAGCAGGGACCCGAATTCAGATATACGTAGGGATTAGCAAACACTCGCCTGAAGTTCCAGGGTTTACTAGATTGGCGCCCGAGGCATATCTGGAAACATTTTTGATTAAAATTTTGTAATTTGAACCATTTACAAAACCTGTTACAGCTAAAATCTACCGGAGCCCCGAACCAGTGATGTCCAGTCTAGAATTCCGAGATTCCCGCCCAAGTCCTTTCCCGTGTCCAGATAAGATCTTTCCGAAATCCCGTATAGTCCAGATAAGATTTTTCCGAAATCCTATCTAGTCCGGAAATTATTCTGCAACCCTCAGGGATCAGCCTTATTTAGGGCTGATATGGGCTTAGCAACCCCGACGCATCCGAGCAGATGGCAGAAGAATTCCAGCAGATGGCAGAAGAATGTCAGGTCATGGACGGAATGCCAGAAGATGGCCGAAGACAGGAAAATCCAGGTGTCCACCCGTGGAAGTGGCCGAAGACAGGGCAATCTAGATGTCCGCCCGTGGAAGTCTTCGAGTGTCAGTCCTAGAGCCGCAGGTATCCACATGTAAGTTTCTGGTGTATCTGAAAAATTGAGATATGTAAGTTGGTGTGAATGCCGCCGTAGTTAGTGTGAAAGCTTACCCTGAAACCCTTCTGAAGCGTGCTCCTTTGTCACCGTTAACCCGGATGTTGGCAGGAGATAGTGGACTATTAGTCGAAGCTTGGAGGTGAAAATGCGTTTTCAGTGCCAGAATCCTGAGTCCTGTATGCCGTTTTCTGGAATGTGTACGCTGGTCCCCGCAGCCTCTGCAATTTCCTCTAGTGAGATTGTTTTGCGAAAGAAGGTTATCCTGGAACCTGAATCCTTTCGCATACTTAGAATCTCGACCACGACCGATGCAACAATTCCAGAGATAAATTCGCTCTAGAGAATCCTGTTAGTGTGAGTACACGTTGAGACCGCAACTGTATCCGCTCCTTGTTCCAGAGATGAATGCGCTCCAGAGAATCCTGCTAGTGTGATTACACGTTGATACCGCAACTGTGTCCACTCCGCGAGTTTTACATTTTCGCTTATTCCAGATAAGCGATAGAGAGTGTTCCAAATGAATGCATTTGTAACCCTGCGATTGATATTAAGAAATACTTCGCTTAATCCAGATAAGCGTTAGGGAGTATTCCAGATGAGTGCACCTGTAACATAGCGATCGATTTTAAAATTCGATTGATTTTAAAGTGTGGCTGATAATATTGAAGTTTTCAATTCTGAAGCGTACTCCTTTGCTACCGTAAACCCGGATAATAGCTGGAGGTTGTAGATTTATCGAAGCTTGAAGGAGAGAATGTTGAACCCTGTGCACTCGTTTTCTGGAGATTGTACGCCGGTCTCCGCGGCCTATGCAATTTCCCCCCAGTTAAAAAGTTGTGTGAAAGTGAATTGCCCTGAAACCTGAATACTTTCACATCAGTAAATATTTCCAGCATGCATACCGAAGGAAATGAATGTTTTCTGTGTCGAGATCTCCAGATATCTTCTTGACGTCTTCTCCGCCGGTGGTCCCTAATTTTTCCGAGGAGAGGATTAAATGTAACGTTTCGCCCAGTGCAAACGCGTTTTTTTGAATTACAAATTAATACGCGCGTTCTCCCATAGCGGATTCTACGTTACGTATTGGAGTTTGAATCTTTAGCCCGCGCGACCAGCGCTAAAAATACGTCAGCGAGGAAGCGCAGGTACACCTATGCCCCGCTCTTCTACGTAAGATGTCGAAGCACGAGGAGGGGACATAAAAGCAGCTTTGCGACCGATTCACGAGGCATTCCTTCCAGCATTCAAACTCGCATTCATTCCGGAATTCACCCAGGCATTCATTTAATTCCCTTCCTTTCCTTCCTGTTCCTGTTCCGACCGTTTAATAGAATTCTTCCATCACACTTTGAAATCCTGCACCCTAAATTTACCTGTAGCTAAGTCGAACCGAAGACTCCAATCTAGGAGGCCGTGTTTCTAGCTAAAACCTCAACGAATCCCCGTCCTGAAAGCGAGTTCCTGGAAGCGATGACCTCTCCGAGGACCGCTTCACTGGTTTGCCCTGTCAATATTGTAACCTGAAGCCAGCCTAAATTTTAGCCCAAGCTTCGTCAACAATTATTTCCAGCAACTCCCTGGAAGACATGTTGAAGACGAAGGCTCGTACACGAGGCCGTTTCGCATGCTTCTCGTAATAATTAAGCCAGCTACTCAGCATAATTAAACCCGCCCTGGCCGTGTCAGATTACATATTATTCAGGCCCGGCACATCGCTAATCTTAGAGGCCGATTAAATTTGTTCTAAATATTTGTTGACTACAGAAGTTTACCCACCAATCAACCAAGCTCCTACAGCATCCCCGGATGGCAAGCGCTGTGGGAACGTTTTTTCGACGTCAACTCCAGACTCAAAGCCGGGCCCCAGGTGGAATCAACCGTCGACTTCTCATTATATGGCACCCAGCACAAACACAACACCCAATTCACAGGGGGCTTGCCGAATCTCTCGCACGACCCGGTGTTGTAAGTAAATAGCCCTGACATAGCCAAATTAACCTATATTTGCAGTTACACGTGCATTTGACATTGTGACCGGGATTCAAGCTTAACGATTGGTATCCCTGCGACTAATTTCGACGGCTCAACAACGCGGCCAGTGGCGTCCCGTCGTTTTATCAGGGCACAAACTGTAGGGCCTCCAAACGCACCGATGTATGACGGGTGCAGCAACGCCAGGTTTTCGCTACAGAACGTCTCGTATAACTACCAATTTTATTGCGAAATACATTTTATTCTGGTTTATTGAATAATTCCTATGTTTGTAAATAGATATTGAACTATAATTAAACTGTGTAATATTATCCTGGAGTTTGTTTTCTAATCTTGTGGTGTATATCTGTGTGGACCAAAGATTTGACTCCGATTGAAAAGCTACCCGATGGTAATTAATTTGGCATCCTTAATAGCAAGGGCGAAGTATTACACAATAATTTCCATAAATATCCCGTAAATTTAGAACGTAGCAGAGACCGTTGAGTTAATACCGCTAAATTCTACGCTATAAGTTAGTCGAGTGACATAACCATTCTAATGGCACTTATGAACAAATCCGGACATTGTGCCGCCGTGGGTGTTCTGCAACCAATTACTTTATATGGCTTCTCACATTTTGTGCAGTAGAGTTCAGTTCGATTGCTGCTAGTTATAAGCACAACCAACATGTGTTTCGCTCTCATAGCATCTCGCTATATGCAGCGTTTCAAAATCCGGTTATCAAGCAGATAGAGGAGCTTCAGGCCCGCTAGAGCTTTAATTACGTATTTAAGTTAATTGTTTTGCTGTATTCATTTATTTGAACACGTAGATATAGTATGATTTAACAACTGCACTTTTTTATTACTGTCGCATTTTGAGCAGAATATATTTGGTAATATGGTCAATAGTGCCAACAAGAGATGCTAATGAAAACATGGAACGAAGAGCAAAGATGGCAGCAGAAACAAGAAATATAAAGAGGGAGAAAGTACGTTCAAAAGCAAAGGATAGGAACGTCGAAAGAGAAATGTGCAAGATAAGACCAAACCCGTGAGTGGAGCCACTACTCAATTCAAACAGCCTTACACCACAAGATAGACAAATTTTAGTTTTTACTTGTGTATTATCTCTTGTATCAATACAATCTGTACTACTTACTACTGGAGATTATTATACATTTTTTTTGTATTAAATGTATGCACTTTAGTTACTACAAATCTATTTATGGCTTGTTTGTATGTGAGTTCACCTCAGACTTCTCTATCGACTATACTTTTAAGTCCACGAGTTCTTGACTATAATTGTTGTACTAAAAACTCATCTGCGTCTTTGTAATTATACAGATTGGAGCTTTTGTAAAAGAATCTATGCCGTTTTAATTGTAGCTAGTCAGCACTCGAGTTAGTCTATGTAATGAAAGTAATGGCCATAACGCAAGCTGCAAATGCAATTCTGGAGCCATTCATCCAGAATAAGACTATTACTATAGTTAGCTATAGTAGAGCTGCCTTGTTGGCTATAAACAATCACTATAAGGTTTAGATGTGGATCTTCAGTATCGTATGAGGTGACGCCGTTCTGGGTGTCATTCGTTTCAGTGAGGCGGCAGCATTTGTTGGCGTTCCTTGGTAATCTTCAATATAGCGCCCCAGTCTTCGCGCAAGCGCAATGGTTCTGCAAGTCAGCGGCTCTCAACCTATCGTTTCAACGGGTCAGAACTGGCAAAACCCACGCTTAATGATATCGACGCGGTCGAATAGGAGTTTTTTAAATATATGTGCGCTCGTATATAAACACACTATATACGTGAATCTTTTGGTCTCGGAGCTATAATTATAGGTTAGCTGCAGTTTAAGATTTGTGTGTTGGTAGTACACAATATCCTATCATATATTTGGAAACCACTGCTTTTCGGGGGTTTTATGCGCTTGCGCGGAAAACGTCAAACCGAGTGGGGACGCTATACTGGATTTTTCCCAAAGTAGCGATTTATACAGGGTGTCTCAAAATTGACGCCCGTGCTTCTGGGATATGATTCAGGACGCTAAACTAAATTGAAAATGAATAGTGGGAAATTTTCCGATTGTTATTTGTTATGGAGTTGATGAAAATGTTAATAATAACTGTTGTCGCTCGGTCGCGCCAATTTGTTGCGTAACATAATTCAATAAAGTTGGCTATGGTGATGTTAAAAATTTATTAATCGTTCTGTCATATTAATAAGTATAATTTCCTTCGGTTTTGTGTGTTTAAAATAATAATGTAATTGGTTTACAAATTCTACTTAGCCCACTAAATGCATAAGTGTATCTTCAATTTTTAAATGAAAATTTAGCACAGCCATTACTCGATAAAGTTCCATTAGCAGCTAGATTTAATGATTGATTCCAAGATGATGGTGCACCGGCACATTATGTCACAAGTGAGAAATTTACTAAATGAAAACTTTACTAAGAGGTGAACCCACACCATGGCTTCCTAGATCACCCGATCTGAACCCTATTTGAACACACTTTGTGACAACAGATGTGAAAAATAACTTGTTTTCCAATAATATTATTCATTTTGAATAAAGTTTAAAGTTTATATTTTAAATATTTGCTTTTATTGATAACTAGATAACAAAAGCCGCACAGAACATTTTCTACCCTGTATTTTAGATTTCTTTTAGCCCAATAAATTAAATCCTAGAAGCACGGGCCTAAATTTTGGGACACCCTGTATAGGTTCTCTTAAATGTATTGGAATTTGGATCGGAAGCAATTCTTTTAAGTAGCGGTTTCTTAACTCGCAGACGACATGCACATTTCCATGGGTAAAACCTGTCAAGGGTGCAGCCTTGAGGACGAGAGAGCAGAACACATTCTATGTGAAAGTTTTGCACTAGCTTCTGTAAGAAGATCAATGTTGAGGAATTTCTGGGCTTGACATTGCCGGAATCTGCAGCACCCCTTGGGCTAGTAGGCTCAAGTGCACCGAAAGAGTCGGGCGGCTTGAGCGAGATAGCCAAAGGGTGCTGCTATTGAACTAGTACAATGGGCTCAGCTTTACGCCTAAGTAGGTGCAAATGTCGTTCACCCACCTTCTATAATGCAGAATCCTGAATATACTTTCTCTGCTATTTTCCGTTGATATCTGCCACTCGCTGTTATTTTTATGTTATAGATTCAGCGTATTTGTGGTTTCCCTTGCCTCCGCTTCGGATACGAAGGTCACCATTTCTTTATTACATGATCTTGTCTGTTATTAATATATCTTTCATTGTGTCTGGTTCATCTCCATTTATAACGGGTAATTATTTCTGGGTTGCCATACATCTTCTTCGATCGCTTATGGATTCGTTTATTATCTGATGTCTAAGAGATATCCTAAACATCGATCTTTCTATGGCTCCCTGACCTTACTGTAAATCTCTAAATTTTTGCAGTCCATATGTAGAGACTGGTAAAATTCACATATTAGACACTGTGTTCCTTTATAATATCGTTAGTCTTCCGAAAGAGGCCCATCCCAGTTTTGAATCGTTACACTCTTCTGGTACAGTTGCGGAAATAAAAAGCGGGACACAAAATTTTTGCGGAAGTTAAATTGTCTGAATAAATTCATTTTCGATGCTATCCCAAGCTTCTTGTACTGCATTAACCTGTTCATCTTTGTTGATTGACATATGATAGAAAGCATTTCATAAAAAATCAGGAATGCAACATTACAACGTTCAAATAGTAAAAAATGACCCTACAGAACTTGTCCCGGTTGCGTATTTCACATATGTCATGCAGATCCGCAACTGGGGGTGGTGCTAAAGCGCAACGCGCAATAGAAGATGCGTTGATAGGAATTCCATATTTGTCAGCTGTTGTAGATCTAATATATTTAAATGAATTGGCAATTGATGCAATTTCTTTTAAATGAACAATTCAGCTAGTAGAAATTAATTTCTATTTTCTAATAGGCCGATTCGGACTTATTAGAATCTGTCTATATTTTCAGCTGATTTATAAATAAACGAAGTATCTTTTACGAAGGTTAGAGGTCAATGGTGTTTAATATTTTCAAAATTTTATAGTTAATGAATACATGATCTACTGTCTACAATGTCAAAGTGCAAAGTAAAGCAGAAGTGCACCCATGGTAGGATTATGGAAGCGAATGAATTATGAACGAAATATATTATGCGTGACTATTACATTAAGGCAATACATTACAAATAATAAAACAGTAATGAATTATCATAATTGTATATTTAATTTTCATAAATAATGATTTACAGTATAGGTAAAAAGATTGTATTTTGCTAGTTCAATTCAAAACCGAAAAGTGCATAATGATAATTGAATACTTTGCACTTATCACTTAATTTTTCTGTGATTGGTTTAAGTTTTCTTATTTTAATTTATTTGTGTATGGCATTTTAAAGTAGGTACACATAAAAAATTTAAACTTCTAATGTTATAGTTAAAATTGAGTGGTGCTATGAAGTATGTATGCAACTCGTATCTAAAACTTCTTTTTGCACTTGTGAGATTTAAAATATTCGCCTTCGGCTCATTTTTTAAACTTTCTTTCGCGTGCAAAAAAGTGACACTTTAGCTACTCGTTGTATAAATAACTATTCTACAACTGTAATTTAATAATAAAAAATATTTATGAAAAGTATTTCGCGCGCTACTGTTTGAAATACTTCGCCCACGTCGTCAATAGTAACGTAAATAAATATCCTATCATTTACCACGTTAAAAATGGAATATTTCCCGTATCAATAACATGCTCAAATTACCCCTTATTTTGATCGTTGTCGAAAAATATGTGTATCATTTTCAGGTTTGATGGCAATTAATTTCACACTTACATTTCGGCGAGAGCTATGCTGGCAAAGCTAATGTTTTAACACCACATAATGACAGCGGCATTTGCTTTAGCATTTGCAAATTTTACTTGTTTTTACAATGTAATTGGTCTCCGTTAGACTCATCCAACCACTTGTTAACGCTCTTTTCGTCACATAAATTTACGCGTAATGAACATTTTAAGTCTTCTTCACCACTGATGTGGACGTCCAATATTTTCAATTTTCAAAGTTTATTCAGCTAGGTCTATACAAAAAATTATATTAAACCTAACCTACTACCGTTTAGGGGACTACCCCTCTTCGGCTTTGTACAAAATTATTTGGGCTTAAAAAAAACATTTCATTTTAGTTTTTAGCTTAAGGTATTTCATGTTTACAATATTTTGGTTTTGACTTAAGATATAGTATTGCATGCTTACAAAATTAAATTTAAACTTAAGATATTTCATTTAACAGGATTTGGTCTTAAGATATTGGATTTGACAAATATACAAGAACAACTTATACAAGAAAATTTACAGAGACATCTGAATCATCGGAGGTTGAGGGGAACGTTTTCTAAGAGGTCCTGGAAGTCCTCGGGAAGATCTTCAGCGTCGCCGAGAAGGATGGCGAGGGGAAACCTCTTCTTCGTCCTGAGTCTCCTGGTTTGGAATGCTGGGGTCCTGAGGATGGTGACGGTGTGCTGGTGGTCCTGCTCTATCGCTCGTTGCACGAATCGGCCTCGAAGTTCGGAGAGTCTGCCGTCTATAGGGGGGATGCCAGCAAGGTCGCAAACCTCCTGAGAGGAATGAAACCAGTTCAGGTGCAACATCTTCCTGGCGACGGCCCTCTCCTTTGCCCTTAGCCTCTTCATGCTGGAGCGAGGTAGAGCGCTAAAACAGATAAAACGATAATCAATAATAGGTCGAATAAATGTCTTGTAGGTGTGGATGAGGGTGCGAGGATGGCAGCCTCCAAAGCTGCCCCCAGGTACGGAGAGAATGGCACTCCTTCTCTGAATAGAGTCGAGGCATCTTTGAAGCTCGGGGAGCCAGTTCAGGGTGGAAGTAAAATGAACCCCCAGATAGATGACTGAAGTGGAGAGCTCTAGTCTAGAGTTCCATAATGTCAAGACGACGTTGTTCGGGTCCAGTGAAGGTCTGCTGTGGTGACGTGGGTTTTTAAACAAGATGGCCTGGGTTTTGTTTGGATTGGGTTTGATTCTCCAGCGCTGAAACCAGCGTTCGAGGATCAGAAGTGACGGGGACAGAAGGTTGGTGGCGCGGGCGCTGCTGATGGCCTTGACCCAGATGGCCGTGTCATCTGCGTACTGAAAAAGTTGGACTCTTGGGTTGGGCGGAAGTGGAATGTCAGCGCAGAAAGTGATGAAGAGCAGAGGGGCGAGAATCGAGCCTTGAGGAACACCGGCTCTTGGAGAGAACGATCTTGAGGTTTTTCCGCGGACTGTAATCTGGTGTTGGCGGAAAGATAGGTAACTGTTAATGATACGGACAAACAAAGGATGGACGTGAAAGTCCAAAAGCTTTTTCAGCAGACCGGCATGCCAGACTGAGTCAAAAGCTCTCTCAATGTCCAGCATGACCGCGAGGAGGCATTGACCGGAGTTAATGGCGAGAGTGGCGTCGGTTTGGAGCTGAAGCAGAAGGTTGGTGGTGCTTCGTTGAGGGCGAAAACCATATTGGAAGTCGGGAATGACGTTGTGAGCCTCTAGAAATTGTCGAAGCCTGGAAGCAAGGATCTTTTCGAAAGTTTTGCCCAGAACATTGAGAAGGGCGATTGGGCGAAAAGATGAGGGAAGGTTCGGATCCTTGCGGGGCTTCGGTAGCATCACCACATTGGCTGTTTTCCAAGCCAAAGGAAAGTGGCCGGAACGGAGGCAGCAGTTGAAAAGCAAAGTGAGGAGGGTGATAGCTACAGCGGGAAGTTGGCGAAGAGTTCGACGGGTGAGCCCGTCGTTCCCGGGAGCGGTGTTCTTTCCAGAGGCCAGGGCGTCGAGGACTTCCTGCTCCTCAATGGGAAGAAGAAGGTTGACGTCAGGAATGGCCTAGACTGGAGGAATGAGACGAAGCGGGCGAATACTGGGATTGCCAGCAAGGGTTTGATGAACTTGGACATAGTTCGCCTGAGAGAAGTTGGGGTCGTTCGGAACTTGATGAACCTGTTCCAAGGTGTCGGCAAGGATTTCGGACTGTCGTTGAGGGTTTACCACAACCTCGCCACCATGGTGGAGCGGAACCCCAAAAGAGCGTCGCTGGCCCGTGAGGCCTTTCAGCTTCCTCCAGAATCTCGCCCCCTCACGATAGTCGAGGCCAGAACAGATTGTCCTCCAACGCTGTTCCCGAAATCTGGTGGTTTGGAGACGAACGATGGCGTTGAAGCGATTCCATTGGGTCTTGATTTGGGGATCTCTGGTACGAGTGAAAAGCCGATAAAGGCGCCGCTTTTCGCGGATGAGGGCGATGATTTGAGGTGGAAGAGGGGATGTTTTGGAGGCGATCTTTTAGAAACTCCCGAAAGTCATCCCAGCGAGCGTTGTTCCAGTCCCGAATGGTTCTGAAACCCTGGCGAGGTGGTGGAGAAGCCATGATATCTGTGGATGCTACGAGAGGGAGGTGGTCGCTGGTGACAGGAGTGCCAATAAAGGCGTCAGCAGTGAAGTGTGGGGCCAGTCGATCAGTGACGATGATATGATCGATTATGGAGCATCCGAGATGGGAAATAAATGTCGGAGCTTGGTTGAGAATTCTGAAGAGGTCTAGAAGAAGAAGACAGTTGGCAAGTTCGGCCCCTTTGATATTCGTGGCGATGTCGCCGAAAGCAGTGTTTCTGGCGTTGAAATCTCCCATGATAATAGATCTACGGTGGGCGGCTACGAATTCCAGAAGGTTTTCTGGAAGGGGATCATCAGGGGGGAAGTACAAACTGAAGACGTGGATAGGGCCTAACGGCGTGTGAAGAATCGCCGCGCAACAATGAAGATTTGAGAATTCCTCTGGAAGATCTAGAGAAGAAGATGGAAGACGATCATCGATGGCAAGAGCGACGCCTGCTCTTCCTCTGGGGCCATCTTTGTGAAATATTTGAAATCTAGGAAGAGTTGGGGTTGTGTGGGCTTCAAATGGGTCTCTGTGATTGAGAGGACGTGAATGTTCTCGGCTTAAACCAGGTTCTCGATAAGAGGACGTTTCCTGGTCCAGCCGTTGGTGTTAATCGTAGCGATTTGTAGATCCATAAGTGAAATCGACGTGAGAGGTGGACAAGGAGAAAAAGCAGTTTACACCAAGGATACGTGCAGCCAGTTGCCCGCATAAGAGGCCGCAAACTGCAGGCCAAAGAATTGGAAGATGAGAGGCTTTAAGACCTGCTGAATTCTGCAGCGCAAGTCTGGGAATAGGTTGGCGAAAGTGTTCATGAGGAAGCGGATGATTCTGTGAACAGTGGGATCATCAGCCTTGGAGAAATCCTCAGGGAGGGGGGCATCAGCCGTCTTCAGGGGAGCGGCGGAGTCGACCGTTGCGGCCTCAGTAGGGCGACTGGGGCATTTCACGGAAAAGGCAACGTGGTCGCCGTTGCAGTTTCCGCACTTGGGCGTGGCATGGGGTTTGCAGGAGGAAGTGTTGTAGTCCCCACCACAGACTCCACAAACAGACTTCCTCTCTTGGCAGCTGGAGGTTACGTGGTTGAATTTGAGGCATCGGCCACATTGGACTGGTTGAGGCTTGGGAGGGTTGGAGGGTTCTGCGGAGTAAGAATGGTGAAACATTCGTAACCCGCTGGAGAGAAGAGTGTCCAAGGTGGATTGCCAGCTGGTGACGATTCTAAACAACCTGGTTTCTTGGTCAGTGGCCTTGGAACGGATGCGCCAGGTGTTGTTAAACTCAAGGCCAGCATGGCGGAGGGCTTCCTTTACGTCTTCGGCGGAGACGTCTAACTCTACTCCTCGCAGGACGCAAGAGAAAGTAGGAAGACGGGGGGCGATGTTGCGGCGATCTGGGCCGGAGTGTGACGAAATTCTTAAGGGACGGCCAACGTGATGGGAAAGCGACTGAAGTTTTGTGTCGAGGTCGGGGCAAGGAGAGCTGACACGTGCAGTGCCGTTGTTGAAAACGGAGATCGAGGTGATGATAAGCCCAGGAATTTTCTTGAGGTTGGATTCAAGGGCTTTAGGAGTTGAAGCATCCTTCGGGAGACCAGAAATAAGGCGGGTTTTAATGGTTGTTGAGCCAATGGAGTTGTTTGACGAAGTGGAGCTGGTGCGACGCCTGCTGGAGGCGACAGTTTAGGGGTTGGGGTCAGGCTGGGAATCGTCTTCGATCGGGGCAGGAGGAGATGCAATAGTTTCTTCGACAGGAGAGGAAACCGGAGACCTGGAATCCTCGTTGATGATTGAAATAGTGGAACGGGTGCGTCTTAATGCAATGGTGCCGGCATAGGTAGGTGGGGCTCGCTGTGAGGCGGCAGATGGAACCTTAGCGATCTTCTTCTTGGATGCTGCATCGGGCGGTGTGACTTTCTGGAGGGTAGCAGTGGTCGGAGGCTTCGGATGGGATGTCGAAGATGATGCTTTCGGCTGGACAGGACGTGTGGGCGCCATCTTAGCAGTCGGGCCCCCGTCTACGCTGCACGGTGCAAGCGTGAGAGGGGGAGGAAGAAATTCTGAAAAACACTTGATAAAGGTAATGCACCACACGTACCGACTGCAGAATAGATCGAGAGCCTCACAGAACTCTTGATAGAAGGTGGTATATCAAACACACACGCACCGGCAACAGAATGGATGGAGTGCTACCAGGTGAAGCCTCCGAAATTGAAAACCTGGGGTGGAGCCTACAATCA